>VOMN01050866.1:0-82391 GCA_014899125.1 Orchestia grillus | reverse complement strand
CCCCCTACTTCCTTCGGTGCTTTCCCCCCTCTCCCATGGGCTGCTTTCATTCTTCTTTCTTCCGTTTTGTACAACTTTTTTATTAAGTTCAACCTTCTGGTTTAGAGCCGATCGATCCTCACCTGTATTATTTATCGGAAGTATGAAACCATTGCATAACCATTTATCAAATTTTCTTCCTATAAACCTGGTGTGTATTGCGCATTTTTATAGACGAACGATTTACACGCGTATTAGAAGCTTTTCCTCTCTGAAACTGGATGGTGTACTGTGATCTACTGGATGTTGTGGTATCGGTGTCGAAATACGGAGTGTGAGGAACTGGGGCGTGCTTGGCGGCGAGATGTGAATGTCGATATCAGCGTGTAGCCTTGGCTTGCCATCTCTGTTTTGTGCTCTGATAACTCGGATTAGCCCTTGTGTAATGCGCGCTGTAGTTACTGACGCCGTCAAATTAGTCACGCTTCTTTGCCGTCAGTGGTTTCTCCACAGACCTGTTCTCGACGCTGAAGCTTCGTATGTGATCGTACCGAGATGGGGTGGTGTAAATTTATGTTCATTTATTCAAATGTCAGCGAAAGCGGAGCAGCAAAGCGCGTTAACAGGCCTATTTTGTATTTTTTTAATGAAATTTTAGTCACGCCATCAAAAAAAATTGTTCTTCCAAAGTTAGTCAGAACTATTGACACACGTGTGCTCATCCAGCATAGATTTCGTGTAGACTTCGCATCTTTACTCAACTATTGTTGTGGTGCATGAAGAAATCTGCTGCATCAATATTGTGTTTTCGTAATTTTGGTTACGTTAGTAGCTAACGATGGGTGATTGTTGTGGTTGATTTTGCGATAGTGAATCGTTCATTTCCCAGAATCCTTTAGTATACGAAATATCCTTCTTGCGCTCTCTTGCATTGAATTTTCGACAATTCTTTCACCCTCTGACTCCTAGCATTGTAAGACCCAAAGTTCACGTATGTTAAACTCGTTTGATGCTACTTTCGATACTCTTCACCTGCAACGAATGTGCCTGTTAGCGTATGTGTGCGCTTTGCTTTGGACAATTTGGAGTCAGACGGGTTCTTCAAAGCACTCGACCAGTTACTGGGGGTCGTAACCGTCGCGGGGTTATGGCGGTATTATTTTGGAGCTTTTTTGCCTTACCAACTGTTATACTCGCAAGAACGCATGGCACTAGAACTTGACAAGTGTAATTTGCCTTTCTTCGTTAGTTCTGTTGAATAATACAACTTTCCTACATAAGTTGAACTCTTACCGTCGTTCTTATTAGTATTGCGCTGTTAACTGTACTCGCATGTCAGCTGACATTTTTGCTTTTTTGTCCATTTCGACGTTACCGCACCTTTCCAGATGTGTTTTGAATTGGGGAACATCTTTAGGAAAAAAACATACCGTTTTACCCAGTAGTATTTTCTAGATTCTCTCAGAGATTTACGAGTATGTACATAGTCTCTCCTTGTTATCGTCTTTAGGGAGAAAAGGTGACCTGAGTCATTTCGTGCTACGTGAACGTTCCCGGTTGTGAAAATCTGTTGTGGATGTCAAGTACGATCGTTGGGTTGTATTTCATTCTGCATCTTTTTCCTCTCTTGAAACTGCGTTTACCATATTTGTGTTCAAAATTCATCATCGCATTCCGAACATTTTTGTAGTTGCGAACTGTCGAGCCTTTTCTCTTCTATATCATTAATATTTGAGCTCATCGTGTAAAGGTAATTATGCGTTGAGTTGATCAGCGTTACCTCAGGCAGTTATGCGACCCCGTCAATCATTTTGAGTGTTGCTCACTGTCTGGAACAAAATTACGGACCCCTTTTATCTAGGTATTAACCAAATTATTCTCTGGCTACACTATTGGGTATTCTCACTCACTTGCGTGCAAATACGTAATGTTTTCTCTTGATGTTTAGCGTGACTCAGTGGGTATCGAGCGAGCCCGGCCTGCCACTGTCATCGACTTGAGTAGCCAAAAACTTTGTGACTCACCTTCTGTTGACTCATGCATTCAAGAGTACTGTTAGTCTCATCGCTTAGAAATTTGGGCTGTCCATTTGCGTTGAATTTTGTTTTTCATGGCTGCAAACTTTTGGATGTTAAGCTTGGATGCCACTTTCATACGCTTACCCTATTTGAAGCAAAAGTAATTTCTTTTTGTGTGAATGCATTTGTGACGAGTGATGAGTTTATTTAGGCTGTTTTAGCAATAATATTAAAAATTGGTTCATAGTCTAATTACCTGTCTAAACAGTTATCTTTTCTGTTCGATCGCATTCGCGCGCATTAGGCTTCGAGTGTGAGGATGTATTAATGAAGTGCCATGTTCGACTCCGGGGCGGAGTGTTTCCTTTGTGAAAAGATTACACCAGACATTCTCAAAAAACGGCACACCAGTATCTTCCGGCAGGAGTATCTTCCTAGGAATTCCAAGATGTCGCCGAAAACACATTTTGCTGCCTCTATTTTAACCGCCCAGTATTGGGTGAATTTCACGCAGAATTTGTGTGCTGGAGAGGCGCGGCCACCAGCGTGGGCGTCATGCGGAGTTCAGCGTTCATGCATTCTATTCAAAGTCCGCTCTCAGCTGCAAATTAAAAAGTTTGAGTCTCTGATACTGTCTGTTCAATTCGAACATCTTAAGCATGTCCCTTCATTCTCGCGTGGGCTCTAATAGCTTTTTTCCCGTTTGTTTTTTCGACTTCACAATTAGGCTGCTTGTAAATAATTTATCGAGATTTTCAAAAATGAACTTAGATTCGATCTTGACCGAGTTGTGTTACGATTGGAGGCAGCAGTGCAAACATAGAGTGGGACAAAATTTTTAAAAATTAATTGAAGAGTTAGTCTTTTAGTCGCGGGAATGATTGACGTTAATCGAATAATTTTGATAGAGTTTGTTTGAATGTGAAAATAGTTAAGGTTAAATGAAAAAAATTCTTACACTGTATGATTTTGTTGTTCACGGGCGCAATAAGGTTTGCAGTTGAAATTTGTTAATGCTGCATTATTTTTTTTTTATCTTCTAGCCCCTACATACTCCCATGCGATATTGGCTTGCGGGTATGGAAGAACGTCTGCATTTTATTTGTAAAATTGGTAACAAAAAGTTACTGTTGAAGCTTGCATTTACGTTCGTACTGGGATAAATATATCTCGCACAAACATCGTAATTTTTACTTGGAAGCTTTACTGTCTATAAATTTCAAAATCCCAGCCGCCTCCCGTTAGTTCTTCATTTAAAGCAAAATTTAGCCATATTGCCCGAATAATTTGGTCGGTGAAGAGTAGAAATATAAGTTTGTCGCGTATCAACCTTCTCCATCCTCAACCTGTCGCGTATCGCGCGTGGCGACCGAAGAAACTAGGAGCTGGAGGGCGGAGTATGCGCCTGGTGCGCTTTCTTGCGTGTTCGACATGGCCGGAAGACGACGATGGAGCCGCCGCTATCGCGCTCCAACCAGCCGTGCTGCCTGTATTAGGGGGCTTTTATAGGAGCTCGCACGGAGATGTGGCGTGCCGCGTCCTCTTCGCGGCAACGAGTCACTGGCGCTCGCACACTTGCCACATGCTCCTCTCTCAAATGGGGTTTTTTAGCCGTGATGTCGAAGTGTGCTCGAAATAATGTGATACGAATTCTCTGCGGCTCATTAAATACGCGTGTTAGGTACCGTATTGATTGTGCGAAGGCTTTCACAGTTACAATGTGTTTTCCACTCGTGGTTGTCTTCACTGTTATTCACATTTTTTCATTCTCTTTTAAGATATTTGTTCATGATAATCTGATAACCTTCGAGTCAATTGCTAATCTTTGTGTTCAAGTATTCCTGAGAAGTGATACAATTTTTGCACTAGGTGTGGATTGAGCAGACATGCAGGCGAGTAGTAATATTATGTGCTTGCTAGTACAATTCTGCGCTATTTGTTTATGTAGTAAATTCTACAAAATTTCCTTTCTGCACGAATTCTGTGGCGTTGAATTTCCCAATGGTTTCACAATATTAATACCACGGGAAAATACACTTTCTTATTGGTTCATTTCACTGCATACGCAGCGCTTAGCATGCTTGTAATCATCACCGCCATTCTCCATTGCGAGCGTACCTATTTTATGGTAACTTCTGCTGCTAGTGGAGTCGGCCGTATCGCCTACCGCGAGCCAGGCCCTCCGTCCCCAGCCTCAGAAGTTGACTTGATGATGCGCGCTCGTCCGCTGCCAAGGTCATGAGTGCTACAGCGTTCCGCCGATCTTTTTCTCACTAATTTCTTGACTTATTTCCTACGGTTTTTGTTGTCATTGCTTGCGCGATGCTCCTCATATGCCTGCGTATTTGTTTGGTACGACGCTTGCTTGTATGCCCAGGATTTCACCTAGCTTTGAAGGTTCTTTGTGAAATGCTTTTCACCTGAAGTTCCATTTTTAAATTGCAATTTGTGTGAAATATGCTCTATGTAGCTCATACATTATTACAAAAGGTATTTCAATAATTTTTATTTGTTACTCGAATCGCTGTATTATAATCAGAGTGACGTGGAGGTTACTTTGTTGCTTGTTGAAACACGTTTCATGTTTCATAGAGTTTGTTCTAATATAATACTAGATATAAACGCTGAGTTGAGTCTTCATTTCGTATTCATTCAAGATCTGTTTGTTTTAAATTTCAAGTATGTTATTCGTTCGACTTGAGGGTTTTGTCGTTTGGTTGTTGTGAGGGTGTCTCAGGCGCACGCTTGGTGCCTCTAGGTCTGAGTTTCGAGTTCCACTTGCCTCTGATGATTTTCTGCAGAGTCGGAGCATTGTGTATTGTGCGTGGAAATATTAGTTGAGGAAATTGGGAGCTTCTTATCAGAGCAAATGTTGCCGAAAATAGCCTCCTTTTATCTTAGGTGCAAGATAATTTATACTTTACGCTGTACGAGTATATAATTTACTGTATTTTGCATGAACGTTCTTAATGCTATTGATGATTTGGATATTGAAAAGCTGCTACGAATTAATGATAGACTTTTCATATTGAAACCCGAAAATATTCCAAAGTATATTGCTGTATAATTTTAAATCTCAATTTTTAAAAGTCATTCAGGGCTCCGTGGCATAGTAGTAGCGTGGGGATCTCGTAACCGAAAGAACCTGGGTTCGATACTCGGCTCAGGGAGGCATTTTCACGTGATTGCGAAGTACTTCCCTCGGAAAAGGAAGTTTAAACCACACATTCCTCACATCCCCCATCACACCAGTGGTTGTGAGGCGTTTAAAACCCAACGGTAAAACGTGTTGGAATTATTAAAAGTTATTTGACTGGTGCTGTGTTGTGGGATTGGCTTGTTCTACTAAACACGGAGTGCACTTTCTGTGCAGCTGCAGGAACTCATCTCTGTATTGTAGTATTAAAACGGTGAAGTATTACTCTTCTAAATATAATGCACCGTCATGCGTATATTGTGTGAAGACACATGAATCAATTTGAGTGAAATAGTCAGACGGTATTCATTTAGTCTAGGGAACACGCGAGCGACCATGCAGCTCCGCCAGAGGAAGTCTCACCAGGGGCGGGGAAGATAGGAGCGCTTCGTCCTGGGCTGCTGCCGTGTGTAATCCCCCAGACAGACCGGTTGCTTCACCCCTGGCTGACTCTGCTCACTCCATTTTCCACCGTCGAGTTCGCAGACACCTCCTTTTTTCTTGGTTTTCTTTTCAAGGCGTCGAGCCAAAGACTTCATCGGTTTTCGTGTCCTCAGCGCGACACGTTACTTCACATCGTCACGCGCTCTCTCCTTCAAGGTTCTATTATGGGTTGAATTGCTCGTAGAATGATTTTTTTTATCTCACGCTCAAGTTAGTTTCTCATTTTTTATACAAAACACATGTTTGGCTACCTTGTGTTTACGGTGTCCCGTGGAACTGTTCCATTTTGTTTTCGTTTGCAGGTTACAGCAATGCGCGTTGTTTAGATTTAGCAGTTATACATTTATCTGAGCTGTGTAGCTGGGAAGGCTTTTCTTACGCAAGTACAAAAAAAGTGATGTACGAGTATGGAGAAAACGTCATCACCTTGCTTGGATATCAACTGTTGACAAATTTTTTCAATTAAACACGAACAATCGACGATTGCGATTTAGGGGCACGAGTCACCTTGTATCGCACGAGTGACAGATCCTTCGAAAGTTTCGCCCAAGACACTCGCTTGCTGATCCCGTTCCACACCACATGTATTGGCGTTCTTCAAATCGCACATTTTTCAAATCGAAAGTTCTATACTCTCTATCCTTAACGGAGGCTCCTGCAGCCAAGCTAATATTTTCCTATAAATGCTCGAAGTAGCACTTTAGTATGTTCGGATTATATGGTTTTGGCAGCTCAGCATTGTGGCTACTTACAAATTTCAATACGAAAATAAACGTGCCTAATTTCAATATGATATTTACTTAAAAATTAATTTTCCATTGTAAAATCAGAAGGCCTAATCAGGCGCTTTGGCTGATTTGTAGGGATGAATTAACAATCAAAATAGATCAAACCTCGATTCAGTTCAGTATTCCATTGAGGGAAATGTGTGATACCATTCCCTATGAAATATGGAAGGAAGGCTTAAATTATTAATTTCGTTGAAATAGATGATCAATGAATATGAATAGTTCTGTGCAGCGTGTTTGCAATTTCGCTTTTGTAAGATATTCAAGATTTCACTGCACGATGTGGGTTACTGCAGTGGCGTGCCCCGAAACACTTGATGGTCAGTCTGATTTTTTGTTCTATCTTGCACTTTTTATTGACCTTGAATTCACTTCTTGTGCAACACGAAGCGGACTAATAAAAGTCGGAAAGTGAAGAGCGAATGCTAGTTTAGTTTAGAGTTTCTGGTTTGTTATCTTGATACGTAAGAACCTTGTTTGTGTCGCCTGTAGATTGGCGTGCTGTCGCTGTCTTAGTCTCTTCTGGTGGTCTTTCTGGCGTCCCTAATGTGTCTGCGTGCACCTTGTTTTCTGCCGTGCTTGGTTTGTGCCTGCAAGCACCTTTTTCCGTGCCTGATTTGTACCTGCAAGCACCTTTTTCCGTGCCTGATTTGTACCTGCAAGCACCTTTTACCGTGCCTGGTGTGTGGCTGCGTGCGCCACATCTTCTGCCGTGCCTAGTGTGTGCCTGCGTGTACCTTCTCTTCTGCCGTGCCTGAAGTGAACGCCTGCGTGCACCTTCTCTTCTGCCGTGCCTGCTGTGTGCTTGTGACGAGCTGGTGTGGTCCTATGACCACACTCTCTCCTGAACTGTGGAACTGGACTACTCACTTCCTAAGTCCATTAATGCTCGTTTTTTCGGACTGTTGAAGGGTCGATTATGAAGCTTCGCACTTTCTTCCCTTGTTTTTTTTTCTGGAACCACATACTGTGGCATGTTCAGAGATTAAATAATTCGGTTGATCTCATTATAGAACACAGTTGAATTGCCAGATGGAGGTCGGTAAATTGTTCCTAAGGCTAGACATTTTTCACTCTTCTTTATTTCAATAAACAGGGTTGCATTATCATTCAAATTTATTGTTGCTTCTGGAATATTTTTTGCTTTAAATTTATCCGAAATAAAATCACAGGAGACATTTCTCCCTTTCTAGCTGATCTGACAACTAAATATTTTTCCACTGAAATCTTCCCGAACACTCTGAAAGTAGCAAGAGTAACTCCAATCTTAAAAAACGGCGACAAACAGTGTATAAATAATACACTGAAGTGTCATCTTTTCAGTATTCCAGGTGACGGTGGTTTGGTTGAGGTGCCAGAATTTGAGCGCTTGACATAAAAAGAGCGAGTATTTAATTCCATTGTGGAAGTTAGCGATTATTGTCGTTACGTAGAGGAATCTTGCAAATCTAGCACATTTTTCGTTACAATTTGTTATATCCAGAATCCACAAAATCCTCTTCTTTGTTATTTTATAGTAGTATTCTCATTTGATAATCGGATACTTGCCCTATCTAGAGAGAAGTGTGCCAGGGTTGAGAAGTTTTTTCTGTGCTTGATGTTTATACTGTTGGGTCTTGATTTTCTCATCATTCAGTTCTGTTTTGGAGGAAATAGTTTTAGGCTTAAATTTTCACTAAAATTAAAATATATTAATTTTATGAACTTCACCTTGTATTGCGATTGAAGGAATGTACGAAATCATAGCTCGTGTTGGCGGACTCAGTTTACTGGAGGTAATGATGTATTTTGTACCAGCGCTGCGGAGTCGGAAGGTGCAAGGTCCAACTCCGACTCTGGAATTCCAAAATGTCCGACTCTGACTCCTTTACATAATTTGAGTCAAGTTAAGACGGTCGACAATAAAACTAAATATTTTATTTATATATATGTATACTTGCATGTTTTTTTGCAGCTGCAAAGAAGTTCAAACCCCGCGAAGCAATGTTTCTTGGAACTGAGAAGAGCCGTGATGCTCCGATTGCAATTTTAGGAAATCATTGGAACGAAAATTTTTAGATAATTATATTGCCAGAATATCACCAGTTAATTCCACTCACAACATAACATTGTGCAGCAGGTTTCTTCTCATTCTGAGTTGTCAAACTAATAAGTGTCTTTTTAGCGCAATATTCATTTCTTCATGATGATAGCTCAAATTTAATAAATGAGTTCTTTAATTTTACTATTCAAGTACGGTTTCAACTTTCAAACAATTTTCATAATGCATTAAAAGTTTGCTCTCTCTGTATTTTCATTATTATTTTCTAATGAATGTAACAAAGGATAATAATGACTATTGTCCAAGTTCTTATGAAGATATATTTTTTCCCAAAATATATTCATGTAATCGTGATACAAGTACAGTTTACATAGTTTCTAGTTTCTTGTTTTGATTTATGTACTGTAATGTCAAACCTATCTAGTTATACAACCTCGGATATTTTTGTCATGCAAAATTGAAATTATGCAATGATAAAAACATATGCTAGGCCTTCAGTGTGATATATATTCCTTCAAATTACTTTAATAACCTGTGTATATTGATTTCATTATCGAATCTATAATTCTACTGTATTTAAGTATAATTAATGGTATGGGTGGGTTACAGTAGCACAAACATGAAAAAATCAGTGAATTCGAAATATAATAAGCAGGGTTAGGAGCCAACATTATAGACTAAAGGATTGAAATTTGATAATGAAAATTTAATAATCGTCCGCAAAAATAAGATGGCTTCAGTTAGTTTCTCCTTCACTGCAGCCTTTGTGTGTGTAGCTTATTAGTAATAATAATTATTATGATAATAATTAGTCGAAGAAGAGCGCACGAGTGTTCGCTTGTATATAGCAGGTAAAAATGGAGTTGCAAAGTATTTTAAACAATATTTAATAGGACTTCGGGAGTCGGATAAAAAAAATTGACTCCGACTTCCAGCATTCCTGCGAGTCCGACTCCAGCCAAAACGTGCGACTCTGCAACCCCTGCGTTGTAGGCAGAAGTAGTTGCAAGTGTGTGCTGTGGCGCTTGCAAGATTTGCTTGTGAGTGGGAAGAGAAAGAAAAACTTGCATGCTAAAAAGCACCCGTTGTTAACTAGATTTTCAAAGTTATTTTATATGGAGACGAGAAGAGCGAATGTTCTGGTGTATCTCTTCTGGTGTAAAAATCTCTCGTGCTAATTGAGCAAAAACTTTAATTCTTTTCTGGTGCTAGTGATTGTATACTTGTTCCTTCTGCACTGGGATTTTGAAAACATTAGTGGAGCAAGCGAGTGCCTAAATTTTGCCTTTTAGTTGCAAAATGATAAGCCTGTTTTTATCTCACCATCGACCGACTGCCCAGTGGTGCCGTTTTGGTGACTATAGATCCGCAGATGATAAAATTCTAAGTATATATGTCCTACCTATACTCTATTTCCTTTGGAACAATGTTCTGTATCTGATACTACGGCTGGTAGTGATATCAAGTCTATATCTCTGCGAAAATAAGTGATGTGGACAACGATGCTTAAGATGCACGTACACCTTGCCGTGCTGATCTACAGCGGCGTTCCAATCTATTGTACGATCTCATTCTGGCGTGCTTAGCATGGCCGTGCTGTGAGTGCTGCCCTTTTCACGCCATACTCTTTTCAGCCTTATTTAGTTGGTGAATATTATTTTTTTTCTGATGTACGTTCAGTACGGATATGCACGATTTTTTATTTTTGCGGAATGTGTGAGAACTTGTGTATCGCTTTGACGACTGTATGTTCTCATTCGATCTGCCTCACGTTTTGAAGAGAACAATCGATTTGAAGTGTTGATATGTATGATGAAAGTGAATTTTGATTATGTTTTCAGTGAGGTAGGTTCATTTAAATTGATCTTGAGCTCACTGTAAAACCGAACGTTGATATATGATCCTCTAGTTGAACCTAGTTCCATGGTTGAACGAGTTTTCACTTTTAATCTTAAGTATTTTTATTTAAGATTTTTTAAAAATTCGCAAGGTATTAGGTTATTTATTCGAATATTTAGTGGGTTCGAGCCGATATAATTCCAAAACTTGGTAATTCGCCAGTCTCCTTCAGTATCCTTCAAAGAAGACATTCAACGTTCGACTGTGTATAAATGTTTTGGAGGTGCTTACGTTATTTCTTTTTCCTTAGATTTCAAATTCTAATTCTTATTTCGCTGCAGTTGGTTTTGTATTGTTCTGTTGAATGCTAAAATGCTTATCGTGTAGCATCTCAAATTTGCTAGCTCCGATAGAGCCTCTCATTTCCTGAGTAAGTCCATTGTAATTACATGCATTGGGTTTGGAGAGTAGATAAAGCGTTGAGTTCAGAGCGTACGCTGCACTTACGAGGCATAGCCCGTCATTATTTATCCTGCTGAACTCATCGCAAATGCTATAGTTCACTCCAAAGCTTTTTTCCCTCTCAATTAGCCGTCACGTGTTCTAACTTTTAAGGCGTTTTTGTTTTAGCGATGAAACCAGGTTTTGTGGTGAGACTACTTCTCTATCTCACCTTCTATCTCATGAGAGGATTTGGACGTTACTTTGTCGTCTCATCCTTATTAAAGTACTTTGTATTTGACGTGAATTTGTTTATTTTGACGTTGCTACCAAATTTCACCTTGCAACAGTTGTGAACAGAGTTTAGCGGTTAAACTTGCGGACGATATCCAGCGATCCTGAGCGACTTTTTATGTTCTCCTGCTCGATCTTACAAACTCCTGACCTTGCTCGTGTTGGAGTTGCCAGTTCGACCATTCTATATTTAAGCTACTTACGCTTGCGCTTGTCTCCCCTCGTTTCGCTATTCTCATCTGTATTACCCTCTCTTGGGTGTAATTTCAGGTTTATCTGACAGGGAACTTCACCGTGGCTTCTTTTCTCCCGCGGTAAAAAAAAAATCCTTGCATCACCGTTAGTTGTTTCACTATATTTCATTAAAGATCTTTACTTACGAATGGCAATTTTCTTAGGGACTAAATAGGTTTCTCGCTGCATTTCTCAACTTCCTCATTCAAGAACTTTTTCTGGGGTATTTTTCTCGTACTGATAAAGTGCGTGGTCTGATAGTTCGAAGCCTTGTAGTGGTGCGCCCTTGGAATGAATCCTTGATCTCGTTCCCCCATTACGATGCACGTTCGCGACTTCATTCAAGGCTCCCTCTGCATTCATCTTCACGATTAATATTTCATCGCGACGAGTATATCCTACGGCTGTGTTTCGTAATTGTTGAATCCTGTTTCTAATTTGGGAATTCAGAACATTTCAATATTAATATATTCATTTTTTTTTATTTCGTCCAGAAACACACGTGGGATCTCTAGACCGTGAAATTTGGTATTTCACAGTTATACGTATATATATATATAGTCTCGTTGGTATTTTGAAAAACGATTTGATGCATTTAACTGTTGAATTCTGAATTATTTTTTCCCGTCTGACTCCAGCATGTTTTGGATGACTTTGTTTTTCCCTCATGTTAGTTTGAGGATTGAGTCAATGAGTTCATGTTCATTTTCATATAAACTGAATCTGAATGAAAGACACAAAAATATCACATTGAGCATTTTCATGCGTACAGTAATAACCAAGGATTCCAGGGCAGTGTTGTTAATTTCCCATCGAATGATCGTTTGCAGAAACTGTATACCTGAAGCGGTAAACTTCATGCTGTATTACCAACCGTGAGGGAATTTTTGCTCATGCTCGGAAAATTATTTGACACTAATGCAGTTTTAAAGGAACACATTTCTCTTCCATATGCTGCAGTTTGGCCGAAGTTAGTGTACTTGAGAATTGAGCCCGCCTCGTTATCGCGTTATCTCGGCAACTGCCTAAGTTGATAGCGTTCAACGAGCCGAATTACCTGTGCATGTGCGCTGTATGACCGTGCGTCGCTTCTATCTACTTCACTTCTACGAGGACGATAACTTCATGCAGATATCCGTGTTAAAAGACTTATTGAGAACATGTGTTTGGGAAGTACTGTTTAATATTTTCGGCCAGTTTCAAGGCTTGTATTAAGACATCTTTCAAAATTCTTAGATGAAGTTTCTGTAGTACGTTGTAGTAATTTTTTTTGTGTTTTCATGTTTGCTTTTAATCACAGAGTTACTTAGTCTACGCGTTATTTCTGGTAGTATTAGCTACTGGCAGTCAAACAACATTTGTGATGAATTTGGGTGAAGAGTTGAACGAGCTTGTTTTTTATTCAAGTTATCGCTCTTAGGGGTATAGGATATGCAATAGGGTTAGGTTTGTCAAGTTTGTTTAATCTCATGCAATGAGGACTAGCATCCCCGGGTAGACATTATTAGGTTACCTCAGTTTCGTAACTTCCATCTTCCTTTCCGACTTCGCTTCTTTCCATTTTCATGCCTTCTTCACTGATGATTCTTTATTTTTTCTTCCCCTAACTTCTTAACTCGCTTTTTCTCTGCTCAGGGATCTTGTGTGGAGCGCCCCTTGTGCATAGATTTGTTGTTCTCCAAGTCCATACGTAATGGTCCCTTCTCTTTCGGTGCGAAATAGTCTTGAGTTACTCAAGCCCTGCTCTCATTGTTTCTACTACTGCTTCTCGATTTATCCACTTCAATGGCTTGGAATAGATTGCTGCAGTACTGTATCTTTATTTGCGAACAGCTTTCTAATCGAGGCATGTCGACAAGCCGTCGGTGGAGGACTTATTTCCTATTTAAATGCTTCGTGAATGAGACGAGATGAGCTGGTCTTCCCATGCGCCGTGCGTGTCGTCGAGACGACGTCTTAAACATTCCTGACCGTATATGTGAGCGGCAGCCTTCACTGTCCTCAGGTCCACCGCTCCAAGAATGGGAGCGTTTTTTCCCAAGCATTTCCGTAAAGGCTTTCCGTTTTGTGAGCTGCATTTTGATGTACGAATGAGACTGCTAATCGGTCTTGAATTGCCAGATGCTCATCATAGGGCGTCTCGCTAGGAATATGGAGTAGGTCTTTTCAATGTCCGCATAAAGTGCGTTTAATTTCCATAGTTTATGACAATATTTATCGTTTTGCTGGATTATCGTTACGTACTTCAGTGAATATCTTGAAAACAATCTGAAAATTATATTGTTACATTTCAAAAATTCTACCTGTAAGAAATTTTCATGCGATGAACGGAATTGCACTTAAGCTACCGTGGAAATATTTGACGCTTCTATCAATTTCTTGACTTGCACCGGGCGGGAGAAGGTGCATTTGTATTGTCTGTCCTCATTAGGACACCCTGGCTTTGCGTGTCTAGCTTCAGTGACATTCTTTGCAGGGTTCCATTGACATGAGCAAACAAATGTTAGAAAAACTCGGGCTTTTGTATGGTGCTGATCGCTGGAGCATCTGATTTCTTAGGGTAACATTTGTGTGGTCATCTACTGTGATGCTGTGCGGAATCCATTAATTTCTCACCCTATTACAGGGCGGCGTTCCCAAAATGGGAACGTTCCGTAAAGATAACTCACTTATTGGCAAAAAGTTAAACGCTGCATCTAACGTTGAATCTAACGTTGCAGCTGTTGCCTTAGCGCCAAAGTAATTTAGCCTGTTCTGGGTTTATAGTTTCATTTTTTTAGATTCCACGTGCGGTTATTGGTACGTACACATTCAGATTCACACTACAATATTGATGATTATTATATGCCTAGTTTACGTGAGAATCTCGATAACTTTACGCAGATACTTTTTACGAGAAATGTTTGCATTGTTGAGTTTTTTTCCATTGTGAAGGACGACTTTGGCATAGAGGTCTTTTTAGTCTTCGCTGCGCTATCTTATCTCAGTTGTACTTCGTGTAGTGAAGGTTTCACGCCGGTAACTTGTGCCTTTCATTCTTCCCGTCAACTGCTCCAGCTTCGTCAAACGTCATGCCGCTCTCGACTTTTGTTCGCATTATTCTTTTATTAGAAAGCATATATACACCCGCATTTCTTTGAGTTTTGATTGTCTTTTAATTTTTTATATTCCTCTAGTGTATTCGATAGTTTTCCATTGTGTTTATTATTCTCGAATTGGATGCGTTTCTCAAAAGAGCACGTATCTATATTATTTTTCAGCTTATGATTAACACGTAGGCGATATCAGGATAATCGTATGTAATGAACCTAAATTTATACGTGCAGTTTTTCGCAACTTCTTATATAGACCCAGCAAGGTATTGTTTCACTTCGTGTACACAACCTATTTTATTTGTGTCGAAAGCAATATTAGAGGGGGTTATAGATTCTCTCATGTTTGTGTACCTAAAAAAACTGCCGAAACGGCCATCCAAACGAGCCTCTCCCACTCAGGTACTGATAACACTTGTACTGCCTCGATTTCGAGCTTAACTAAGCGACCTCTGACCATGACACTTGCACCTGCCACCGTTGCACCTGCATCAACACTTGCATCAGTATAATCAATCTCATTGAGAGCCCTCAGATGCACAGCTTCAGCTGCATAAAATTTGGCCTCTCAGTAATATGCCTGGCTTCTCGATGTATTTAAGAATAATTTTGCAATTTCGTGTTGTGGTGAAATGAATACCCAGACATACCATAATTTGATCCTTTCTATAAAACCATTTGGGTTTCAAATAACCTAATTACTTCTGTGAAATGTTTCTATGACCGCTCGTGCTCACTTGCGGTCAATTGTTCATTTCTAGTCCTTTTTCTGAGTAAGAGAAGAACTGAGATTTTGCTCACTCGAAAGCATCAGCTCTTTGTATAATGTCATTTTCGACTCCAAAGTTTTGGCAAGTATTTCATTCCAGCTTATGTCAGGAAAAATATTTTTTGTGTTCTTCAAATAATGTCACATCTGGTCTCTTGTGAAAAATTATTTCAAAAGCGTGTTGATTTCATGGTTGAAATCCCTACAATGTATTTATCTCCTTTGTTTTAGTTAAGCGAGTGCACAATACGAGTATTTGTCAGTCGTTCTTATTTAGTATGTTGGTGTTAAATGTTACGCATTCTTCGGTGTGAGTTAACTTGCATCGGATTCCCTATTCTGGGTGGTATTGTCCATGGTTCTGAGGAGTCATTAGGAGCCTCAGCTTGAGAAGACTCGGTGCAGGCGCAGTTTTCCTGCCTGTCACAGTGGATCTCAGCTGTGGGAAGTATTTACGAGCTTGTTTTAGGTGGTCGTCGATCGGTGAAAATTGCTGAAGAAAACGCGAGGAAAGAATGGCACCAGCCTTTTAATAATGACTTTTATCATACTTAAAACCCAAGAGCTTCCGGTTTTAGTTGGTGAATTGTACGATTTATGAGAAGTAGCTCAAAAAGAGGAGCAAAAAAGTGCAGGAAGGAGAGCGAGATGTGTCCATGAGGCGCTGCTGCTGTTTAATGGCCCGGCTTGACGATTGCCAGCCCAATTTGTGTGCCGCTGCCTCCAGTGCTTGGTTTTCGTTGTCTCGTTTAGGTCGTATATTGAGAAGCAGACTGAAAGCTTGTTTCTTTTGTGCCTTTATTGCAATGAGTCAGAAATTAGCAAAATTTTAAATTGCAAATTCGACTCATTGTAAATTGAAGAGTACATGAAAATGCAAGGATATTTGTGTTTTACGAATCAGTGATTCTTTTAAGCAATCCGCTGGGGAGTAATTTCACTGGGGGGAAATTTGGGCTTTCTAGTTTTTAAAATAAATTGTTCAACAAATGCATTCTTTTGTTTACTTATCAAATCTTTAATTAATGACTGGCCAGCACCTGCTGCTGGTCTCATCGGTCAAGCGATTTCTCTGTTCCTACTCATGCCAAATTCGAAGAACTTTGAGAGCTCACACGAGTACCTGATGTCGACGGTCTTGAAGCCTAAGCCAGTCTCTTTAAAGACCCATCATCTCTGTTGTTACCGAGCTGAGTGTCGCTTGATCTTGTCCCAATCTCTAGTGAGGAAATGCTTGTCTTGTTGCGGACTGAATACCTCACAGAGGTGCGCTCTTAATGAGTGGCCTTCGGAGTGTCTAGAGGATTTCGCGCTTCTCGAAGGTCTTCCAGGCTCCCCATTGCAGGGTGGGGCTGCCCTGATGATACCTTTCCTTGCCCACATACCTTGGGGATGGGAGTGACGATGTGTCGTGTGTGAAACGACTCCTCGCTCAAGTTAGTTTTGCTACCATGAACGCCAGTCAATTTAGTGTCCATACAATTTAGTATTCGGGGATTATAATTGATATAATCTTAATTAACCACTCTTTAAGAATTGATGTTTCTGTATTTGTTTCTGGATAATTTATGATTAAAATTAGCATTTTAACTATTGAAAAATTCCCCTGGGATAGCAAGTGTTACCCGTTTTGTTTTCTTTGTTGTTTTACGCCCTCTGGAGTTTACAGATACGTTATTTTCGAAGATCGTTTTTGACATCGAGGCGCACAAAACATATAATTATCGGATGTGTTAACGCTTTTCTATCTTATTTCTAAAAAAAATTCTATCGTCACTTTTCTCTCGTGGGAGATCTTGCGGTTGTGCACAATACTGTTTGATTCTCTCTGTTGTCTCTGCCAAATCAAAATTTCACTATCGTAACGAACTTCGAGGGCATAAACGAACGTAATTATCTAGTGCTAGACATTATTGCATGGCTTGCATGGTCTTACACCATGCCACACACCATGCAAGCTTATCACTCACTAGTAGTCAATCAGTTGTCCTCCTTACTTGATGTGTGGAAGCGCTTTTCGGCTAACCAGTGTTGACACTCGTGGTGCTTTTCCTATAGGCTGAGTTTACAGATTAAATACGTGTGAATAAATAGCAGCAAACGTGGCCTTGATGTTCGATGAGCGACTACTTAATTCAGCATTTAATAAAGTAATGACTTATCACTGCAGTGCGACAACTTTTATTAGTATAGTTGTATCCTCTAGGTTGATTATATTATCAAACTATTGACAAAATTAGCTTATGAACATTGAATTTTAATTTGTTTCAGTGCAACTGAATTTCATAATTCTTACTGATTGTTAACTGCCATTCTTATTTTATTGCAGATTTGCTTTATTTTCATTACTTAATTCGTGCGGGTGGTTGGGAGAATCGGAAGAATGATACACGCATCCGTACGCCCTTGAGTCGCACTGAGGCCCTGAATGTATATTTCTCAAGGTCTGGGAGGCCGCTTTGATGTTGCTGTCGCTCTTCTCTACCTGCTTTTAGGCACGCCGTCTCCAGCTAATGATCTGTAATGCAGATCTGTTTCCTAGCCCTCTGTTACTATGATCTGTTGCTGGGTATTGACCTTCACCTTCTAGCTATGGGCTCAACAAAATTTTTCGGAGACTTGAAGTGTCCCTGAAATGCTCCTACTTGAATAGCAGCTTAATCCTGTGACGGTAGACGTAAGTTACTGTTGTGTTTTATTCACCGACAATTAAGAGCAGTAAATCACGAGTGATGTATTAAGAAATATCACTGTCATTCGGGCGTCAAATTACGCAAGTTTCACCGTCCATTTCAGTTAGCTATATAACCATTTACCACTGCTGTATTTCGCCGATATGCTTATTACAATGTAATGTATGATCTAAATGATGGTACATTCATGTAAATTGTGTTGGCCAAGTAAGGTTAAGGTAAGAAAATGAGTACAAAAATGGGAGGAAGAGAACTAACCAAACTTGAGGTTATGAGCGGTTTAGACTCTAAAGATGGGTACGGAAGTACTCGCTTGACGATGTGACAAAAAATAGTAATGATGTAGAATAAATTAAGCATACTCTGTGATACTATTTCCTAAGTATCCGCTTTTTTTTCTTATTATCACGGAGTAAACTTAATTTACCCTATTAGGTCGAGTTATTTGTCAGCGGTATTGAAGGCGTCCAAAAATGACTTCCTCGAGTTTCTGATTCCGAATAACAATGCTTCACTGCGCGAATTTTGCGTCACTTCACCACCTGAAATCACACAATACTGAACTAAAACAACTTCGAACGCGTTTGTTATGAAACGGGCAAAGGCAAAATTTTCAAGCCAGTTGTCAAATTAGAATTTCAATCTATACGATCCTTATTCAGGAAATTTGATATGGGCCAGACCTGGCCTGCCATGCTGTTGAAGAGTTGAGTCATCCATGACTGCACTCCCTGTTGATGTGCCGGTAGACAAAGCTAAGTTTCAGGGCGAAGAACTTGTCAGTCCGGTGTGCGAGCGACACGAGGCGGGCCGGCGACCGGACGTGCTTGCGGCCTGTGCTTTCAGCGCACTTCTGCTAATCGAGGCAGCTTTCGAGTTCCATTATTGTTGGCAGAGCGTGATCGTTTAGGCTAATTCATATGTGTGCTGTTTTAACATGCTCACTTTCCTGTAGTTATTTCGCGTTGGGCGTCACTATTCACAGTGTGTACTAATATCGTCTACCAGCGATGGAACGCACGTACGACGATCACTTAGTCTCCACCTCAACTCGACTGTTGGATCAAAATGAACGTACACTGTGGTCTCGTGTGCGCCAGCCCTTCACGGCTCGTTAATTTACCAATCCCCCAAGACGAGGCGCTACGTGTCCCATTTGTTCACTCCTGCTTGTGACCGAACGTTTGTCCTCGCCGCTTGGGCGAGTGTCAACTCATGGATCGGCTATTTCTTTTGTGTTCATTTCATTGCTGCGGCATTGGACGTTTTTTCACGGTTTTCAGAGCAAGACATAGTCAACCCAAGTCTCCGCATGGTGATAAGCGGTTGTCGGCTAGTCGAATGGCTCGACGCAGTTTTTGCGGCGTTCTCTCATGCGCGTGTTTCTGGCTAGAGGCTAACGCACTGCTGTCCTTGGTTCCACCTGCTTGGTTGCACCACCACCACCCGCATCACCATCTCCTGCCTCCTCCCTCTTCTCACCTGCCTGCTTTACTCATTACTCAAGTCCCCTTCAGCAGTCGATTGATCTGCATCGCACATTTCTGCGTATCGTACAAAAGGCTTGGCATCATCGTAGCCTCCAACGGCCATTCACCTTAATTGGGCCAAGTGCTGCATGAACTTCAGATCAATTATAAAGGAGCGCTCGGGATGATTTTCTTGAAGTTCTCGGTGCAATTACAAAAAATTATAACGTAGCCTATTTCTTTTGTTGTGCTTTCAGTGTTAGGTGTTCAATTTTGCATGAAATTATTGGTGCAATTATTATTGTTATAAGTGTTTTTTTTTTGCGGGGTAAAATGCTGATTTCCAGCGATCTTACGGCATATACAACGCATGCTTGGCTAGCTCTTGAAATCATGCTTCGTAAAGTCAATTGGACCGCTTCAGCGTTGCTTCTTCGTAGTGATGGCTACTTTATTAAAGTGCTTCTGTGCAGCAAACTTTTCGGCGTGTTTCATTATTACATTAGGTTTTCTCAGTATAATGCTCGTAACGTCACCATCGTGCGTCTATCATTGTCCAATTGCTGATGTTGCCCTGACGTACGAAAATTTGTATACGTTTTGCTTGTTACCTAACAGTGCTTAACAGAATGTAGGTTCGCAAAAGCAAACCTAACAGTGTAGGTTTGCTTTTGTGGCTATTCGATCAATGATTTAGCTGAAACAGACTCGGTCTGTATTCAGTTACTCGTATGGTATTGCGTGTATTTCGAACGCCACTAGTTTATTCACACTTGCACATTATCACTGACTCGAGTATGTGCTTGTTGACTCGTTTGTTCTTCGATGAGGAGACAAAAAAAAAGGTGGTAGATAGCACGTGAATAATTGTATCTTTCGTTGAGGCTTTCCTTTTTTTTATTAATAGATTAGTGAATATATTTTCTTGAATTAATTAGGCTTTTAAAGGTTGATAATTTTTGTTACATTTGTGCTTGGGATTGTGTTCGTTTGTTATGGTGCTCTTCCGTGCTCAAGCCCGTCGTTTCGTGCGAAGACTGGCAGCCGTGAAATGCTCCTCCATTATTGCCTGAGTGACCGGCATGTCGATACCAGGTTCTTTTTTTTTGAGCTCAGCCTGTGTGCTTGTTTTCACGGCTCTGCCTGTGGCGCAAACGATGTTTGTGCTCGGCAATGTTCGCTAAAAGGGTGAAGCATCGCTTCGTCTTGTATATTTTTATTATACTTCACTCTGCCTCTCAAGAGCTTTTAGAGCTTTTTATTATCATGCGCCTCTCGACTGACCGCAGTCGCAGTGCCAATAAGTTTGTTGTGAAAAGATGGATGAGGGTGCCCGTCTTCTCGCTCCAATTGTTTGATGTCATGTTATTTATTTTAGCTAGTTTGGCACCCTTTGTCTGGGTATTCAGAATGTCACGTACGACAGCACTGAGCTATGGAGGCGAGGTATCGACCTGTGCTGGTCCTGCCATCCTCAGCACCGTCCAATTAATTTTTGTATTACGCCTCCTATGCTCACCGCCACTTTCTTGGCTTCCTTTGTTTGGTAGTCTCATTTTGTCTTCTCAAAACCCTTTCCGGTTTGACTATGTAAATGCTATTTTGAATCTCCAGTTTCTCGGCTCCGCACTGACCGCACTTCTTCATTCTTCTCTGGTTTTCGAGAGGAATCGTTACGCGCTGATAAAATATTCTGGTATCTCGGAGCAATTTTGCAACACGTTTTGAGAGCGTGGATTTTTAGATTGTGTTTTCCTTGAATTTCAAGCTTGGCTTGTTTCAAGTTTACTGTGTTCTCATTAAGTGTTTTTCTTGAATTTCAAGCTTGGTTTGTTTTAAGTTTACTATGTTCTCATTAAGTGATACGATCGCTTGCACGTTTCTTCTTCAAAGTGATTGCTTATCGCCCATCGCTACGATCTCTTCGTGCGGTTTTCTTTCCGATTGTTCACGTAATTTGGCAAGCGGTGGTTGTTCTTATATGGTGGTGCGATCTGCCAACATTTGTGAAATGCTCGAACGACCGCTTTCAATCACGAAGTTTACTTCTGTGCAATGTTCCCTTTAATCCGTATGGGTAAAAGTCAATCAGCTTATACCGTAAGGTAAGAGAAATTATCCTCTATTACTGTCTCATGTGCACGTCTTAAAATTTTTCATTGTCAAAGAAAATTTTTACTTTTTATTTAGTATTTCTTTCGTATGTTCATTTTGGATTTAGTTGTTTTTCTTTCTTACGATTCTTTGCCATAGCCTCCTGCATTTTTGGAGTCGATGAGCTAACTCTCACTGATTTGTGTTGGAGTCAATTTGTAGATGTGGGGTTGCGAAGGTTTTCGCTTCGAAAATTTCTGAATTTACCTGCGTCATATTTGTGTATCGTTACTTCATATTTTTTTCTCATTTTTCATTAAATATTAAATTCTACTTCGATACCATAAAATATAGAGAAATAATATTTCTTTACGTTCCAACATAGGAAGGAATCGAGTTAAAGGAAGCAGCCAAAGAAATTGAATTAGGTTGTCCTTCAGAAGGTAATTTTCGATGATGAGTTATTGAAAAAAGTGAAAAACTAAAGCCAATGTTAGTTGTTGTCTTAGTTGTTATTCTGCAAGCCTTTACTATACATTATTAATGCTCAAGCTAAAATACTGACTAAGTCTTGTGTTTCAACTGAGAACGTGCATTAGAATCATCTGTTCGGGAAAACACATAGAAAATATCTAATGCTGATGACATCCGAACAATTGATTAACTTTGCTGTTTGTTGTTAGAATTTCATTTCTGGTGCTGGCTTTTGGACTTGTGTTTTGTTTCCATGACCTAATAACTGCTGCCCTCGTTTCAAGGGAGTGCGTGGCCTGTCATGTGCTCAGTTATGTTTTACGTTGTTGTCTCGATTGCCTTTTGGAGGTCAAATGTCATCTAATTTTTCTATTTCCTGCCTGCTTCCGTTTTTTCCCCGAGACAAATTGATCAGTTTCTATTCGTGTAGGTTTCACTTGTTACTATATTTGTAGCGAGTTAGCTTCGAGCAAAAGTAGGCCAGTGCATGGCCAGTTGTGTGAATACCCCGTCTCATCTTCACCCTCGCCCTCTACCCTGTCTGGTCTCTCAAAATATTGGGGAAGGAGGAGGGAGAGATCACCGATATACACACTTACCAGCTGCGAAATACCCGGACGAGACCGAACACATTCCAGTGTCAAAAATGTTCATTATATATGCTGTCATTCTATAACATATCTTCTTTAGAATAACGGTGCGCCGCCTTCCCCTGGTTGGTGGTGTTTACGAAGTATTAATTTTTTATTGGGAATATTTTAATTTCAAAATCTGTTCGTACACAAATTTTGGTCGTCCTTGAAAACTTTTCGTTCCATTCAATTTTCCTATTTCAACGTTAGATTCAAAGTCATACATCTTCTAACAAATAGCTCTGGTCCCGCTAAATACCGATGGTCGAGCATTGCAGTGACGGCATAGTAGGAGCAAGGGATAGGTGTAGGTAGACTGCATGTAAATTACTCTTCGAAGGGGGTGAAATGAAACTCTACCGGGAGTGCATGTTTTTTTATGAAAAATATACCCGAATAGCGACAGCTGGTGAATGGTGCATGCATGACAGTAATAGCTGGGGGAGACTTAGTACGGTCATGTAGCTGATTGGAAAGAGTAGGGCTTCATCACACGTTAACAAAAGAAAATGCGGCAATATGAGCGAGGATTGGAGTTTAGATATCTGGTAAGTGTTTATCTACTGCGTTACATTAGATAAGTGTTTCTACAACGGTTAAATGACCGATTTTGTCACTTAACAAATTTTTATTAAATTTTCAACATCAATAGTTGATGTATATTTAATTCATTCAAAAAAATCAGTTAGTTTAGATCTCACGAAGCTTCTTGCATCCATCCCTGTGATATATTTTATCTTTTCTCTCTTAGCTTTATGCTAACGCGGGAGGAGCTCGGTGTTTAATTTGGGGAGCGGATGGGGACTCTTCCAGACACCGAGGTGTTGGGGAAGAAGCAGGAGAGTGTGGGGAGGAGGAGGAGGTTTAGTGCTGCACACGGGTGTATTGATTGCTGGGCTGCCGCCAGCCCTCCGCTACTCGCTTGGCTCTCCAGGCGGCGGCTGCTGCTGCTGCGACCTGGTCACCGGGCGCCCCGGACCTCTCCCGTGCTGCAGTCCCGCTCCCTGTCTGGCCGGCCACAAGCCTCCAGCTAATTGCATATGGTGGATGCGCCAACCACGAGAAAACATTTTACCTAGGGTCCCTGCCGTCTGGCTACAAATTAAAATGATTCTCAGATTGGAAACGAGGAGCTACACTGGCTGACTATCACGTGTAACCTAGTTCCATTCCAATGCGACCGAAGCTACTGTGTAGTCCGCTGGTTTGGTTTACCCATTTTACGGACTAGGTCAAGAGGTGAAGAAATTTTGGTCAGGAAGCTTTTCCTTTACTCCTTTAATTTAATTTAGACATGAGCTTATTTGCTATTTGTTATTCCTCGTATAAAAATAAAAATCATCCGTAAATACCAGTTTTAAATTTAATATTTCTTTGCAGTGCTAATACTCGTATTCATTTGTTGAGAGGTCGAGGTGACACCTACTTTTGATTTATTTGTTTGCATCGCATTTTCTTGCCCTATGAAAAAATTTGAATATCAAAAGCTGACAGTAATATCCATCTACCACATGTTTTCTATATTGCCGACTACTTCCAGGCAGCGCGAGATGTATGAAAAGTAATATTGATTGATACTTAAAATAATTGGTGGCTACTGCATCATACCGTTGATAATCATTATTTTAAGATTTTAAACAAGATAATTTTTTTCAACGCCTTGTCTTTTATGTTTTCTAATAAATCCCGAGTTTGTATACAGACATATGAAGGAATAGCCCTGGTGAAAAAATATGTTGTTATAACTAGCCACTAAGAGGAGCGCAGCCTGGGGTAGCGCTGGATATGTTGCAAGCTGTAGGAGTCTTCGCATGTCTGTACAGAGAGGCATCGTGTGATAAAGGTGCTGCAGTCCTTCGGGGAATAACATAGTTAATACGTTTAGGGTTGTCTATCGTATGCTATGGGAACTGACGACCCCAGAGAGGCACCGTTAGGTTACCTTAGCTATAGATAAGCCTTCGAGACTTATGTCTTTTGTGCTCACTATGCTTCAATTTTCTCACCTTCTCTATCTCTTCTCTTGTATTTTCCTCCCCTTCATTCTCAACTTGCTGTTTCTATGCGTAGAAGGTCTTGTGTGAGAATATTCCTTGTACTTAGATTCACAGTTTTCTACAGTCTATTCTAAATGGTCCTTTCTCTTTGGGTACGACAAAATCTAAGTCGCTGAAGCGCTGCAACGTATATCTATATTACTGAAGAAGCGGCGGAAACATCTTGTTTAACCTCACTTTTTTTTTGCGGCAACTTGGAGTATGGTACGATTTCTGATTTCTTAAAAAAAAACTGGGCATTGACGTGCTAATTACGATGCTGTACTTTTTTGCGTTATATTGGGATTTGTCCCTCGGGATTTTTTGATTGAGCAGTATAAAAGGTGAATTTTTAATTGAGATATGCTCTAAACTGACGTTTATAGTTTATTTATGAAAATCAACAATCGTTTCGATAAACAAATAGTGGTAAATTTGTGCCTCTCTTTTATACTTACATTCCTCAGTCCCTTCAGGGAGGTTACGTGTGAAGTGATTCTCTAGATGCGACGTTCTAACGTTTTATTATCCATGGGGATCTCGCATCATCGCCGGGTGTGTGGAATCTTTTTGCTTGCTGTGTTAGGGCTGTGATTATTTCACTCGCTTCCTGTCAAGCTGAAAGGAACAGGGACACTTGCTCATCGCCGCTTCAACTGCAGGTGCGTCTGCTCTCAACATGCTGCCCACACAACATCAGCTTTCCTCGACCGTGACCTATGCATGCACACTGTATTTCAGTACCTAGTATTTTAATGGCGAGACTTTGCCTTTTTGTTGCTGCTGAGTCATTTGCGTGCCAACTAAATAAAGGTTCTTTTAGCTGTGTGGTGTTCTCTAATTATTATTAAATACTTCATTAGAGAATAAGCGAGTACTCCATCTGTTCGTTTCAGTTAAGTGTTCCCTAATGTACGTGTTTGTACTTTTTATTACACCAGTGCATAATTTTCAGTTGCACCTCATGAAACACGCTTAATTGAATGACGGGCAACACGTTATTTCTGGGAGACGTTGCTGTGAAGAGACACGGTACTTGTAATGCGAATTCATTAATTTAAGTTTTGTTCTAGCATAAATATAATTACTTTAACCCTTTATCGACCAAAATAATGTAGGCAATAAGATTTCGTTGAGCTTAGTACGGAAAACCAGCTGCCGCCTTACTTACAGGGTGCAAGGGTTATTTGAGGACATTTTTAGTCTATCAAATAATCAATATTTTAACAAACAGATATTTCACTCAAATTTGTTCAAATATCTTGATGGTACTTTTTTATCAAATTATTCTATGAAGCCAAAGGTGACTTCAATGACTGCTTTTATGCGAGTCCGAAACCGTTGATAAGATAGAATTAAACTCATAAGATAGAATTAAACTCATAAGATAGAATTAAACAGTCTTTATTAATTTCGGACATCACGTGGAAAATGGCGGCCTTCCGCGAAGCTATGGCACTATAAGTATGTCGATCAGATTCCCTTTCAACTGCGCTGCACACGTAGTAATACTCTTTCGGATTTAAATCTGACGAGCTTGGGGCCTCAAATTGGGGGTCAGGTGATGGTAAACATCCTCTGGTAACCAATCTTGAGTTACTATGACTATGTGAGAAGATACAGAGTCTTGCTGAAGAACGTATGACCTTCCTTTGGGTACTTTATCTATCTAGGGCTTAACAACCGTTTTTAGAACATCATTCCAGCCAGCAGCATTAACACGTTCCCCGCGTATTCGGTCTAGGATGTACCAATGAAGTAATTCATTCCACTGTTGCTTAATGGTTTTCTCTTTGAGTCAATGCCCGTATTTTGATTGACTTTGAAGATAAATCTTATATTTAAATTATTTACATGACGAAGCCCGTTCATTCGAGCAAAGAGAAAAAGTGAACAAGAAAGAAGTATGTCTGACTTCTAAGCAGAAAGTGTCACCGATTTCAAACCTAACCTAACTCTGAAATAACCTTATAGATAACCTATGGAGCAACCTAACGCAGGGTACGCAACCCTAAAACTCGTAAAAATCGTAAGGGGGCGGTATGGTATGACCTTCACTACTCGCAACTCTTAAAACAATTATAGTGCAGATAAAGCAACCACGACTGCACATCTTTTCATTTCTTGGGTTAACCTGTTGATTTCAATTGGTTATTTGAAATAAAAAATGTTATAAATGATTTTAGAGTGTACTGACTGAAAACGTCTTCAAGCGTATGCAATTAGACTGCGTTTAGCTTGTGGCGAGAGAAACCAGCAGTATCCGTACGAAAGTGGATTTTAAAACCCATACCAGCTGTGAAAGGATTTATTTCTATGACGTGTTTTACAGTTATTACGCACGTCATCTGCTTTCCTTGGTCATTATGGTCACCAAATTATTACTCAATCGCAATTGACCGCTTGAACTACGTCTGATGTTAGGTAACCTCACAACTCGAATGTAGTGGAGCCCAGGCGCTGTGATGATATAGACGGCTCAGTTGGCAGCATTTGACGTTCTCCTGCTCCTTGTTTGTTGGTTCTCGACTCCTCGCTTCCCTCGGTTGCTTGAACACCTTGAGAGAGGGACCTGCACATCTGCAAGAAAAAATAAACTGAAAATTAAAGGGAGATCAATGATGGTCGAGTTAATTTTATTTGAAATGTTGAGTATTGTTTCATGGTTTGCTTCATACCACGTTAATTTTTTATTTGTTTTAATTTTTTTAACGAGTTGGCTCATTTAGTTCGGTTATCATTATTTGACTTGATAGTTATGGAGGCGTTGTGTTCTTAATTAAACGGGTCTAGGAGACCTCGCGCTCCTCTTGGTGTTTGCTAATCGAAGTGATGAGAATCTTAGACCACGTATTGTCAAATCAAATGATATTGTATTAGTTCCAGCGCTGAAGAGTCTACCATATTGTATGTTCGGTTTGATGATAAAATCTGCCCGGGCGTCAGAACAATCTCTTCTACGATTGTCTTAGCTGCCAAGTATTTTTGCCTTATTTTTATCATATCATTTTCTGCAACTCATTACTACTGCTGGGCTCTTACTACGGTGCCGTAGGTAAATTTCAATGTTTTCTACCTACTTTATGTGATTAAGTTTGATGGCAAGTTTGATCGATAGCATTAATCTTGTACCGTTAACCCTCGGAACTCTAAAAGTGTATTTGATCGCTCACTCTGAACGATCAGCTGCAGTTGTGGTACAATTTTTCCTTCGGGGCTGTGGTATCTTGTAACTTATTACATTAAGGTTTTGGTAGTGCGGGGTAGAAGTTTTTCATTGTGTATATTTCAATGTGAAATTACGAATTTTTTGCATTTTTAAATAATGTCGGGAACTCTTAGCCAAGTGCTAGCATATTTCGTAATCTCACATTTCGTAGAAGAAGACCAAGGTTTCACTGAACTAAATTGGCTCATTACACAAAAACTATTTCAGCATCGTTAGGAACCTCGGCTGTTACTGGTGCCTGCCAAGTGACTCTGCCGGCTGCCTCACGGATCGCACGTTGTTGCTCTCATGTCAAGCTGATGTTTCGTTGCGCATTTGAAGTATCCGATCACGTTCTTATTTCTGCTTAGTTTGTGCTTATTTGAAATAAATGTGATGTGCTTCGAGTATTAGTTGGAAGTATTTTGAGAGATATGTCGTTGTGAAGTTGAGGGGTTTCTTCTCTCACTGGTAATGAATTATTTTTTCATATCTGGACCATGTTAAGGTGCTGGCACTTCTTTCCTTTTGGGTGTTTTGCTATCACGATAATATGCATTTCTTCCAACTTGTTCGTGAATGGATCAGTCTGTGACTTGATACATTCAGACTTTTGTTTGAAATGAATCTTAATATTGCATTGACTCAATTACGCGTATTTTGTTTGATATCATGTGCTGACTTATGCCCACAAATTTGTTATCCATTTTTCAAGGACGTTTCATTTTTGGGGCGCTTACTTTTTACGAGCTTGACGTGCTTAACCGATCCGTAGAACACGAGAACGAAACTCGTAACTCTAGCAGACGGAAGAAATGTATGATATTTTTTGGCGAGCCCTCTGCAGTATCAACGAGGGCTGCTGCAGTGAATCCATGAGCAGGTGGCGACCTCATCTCTGGGTAACGGTCCTTCCGGTTTCGACGTTTCTCCGCTGTGGCACCGTCACCATCTGTTTGTGCAATTATTGTGGTGTTTGTGCAATTTTTGTTGTGTTTGTGCAATTTTTGTTGTGTTTGTGCAATTTTTGTTGTTGTTCAGCACCCTTGAAATTGTGTGGGCACTGTGAGCGTTGTTTTCACAGTTAAGGCTGGTGATAATATTCAGCAATATATCCATAATGCTGGTCGGATTCGCCGAGTTTATAAGAAAACCGTACACCAAATCCTCGATGGCCAAGATCGCACGACAAAATGGCCTACTTTCAGACCATGAACGATCGCCGCGACTCACGCATGAAGTGCCCGGACAGCTTTGGGGCTATTTACGTGCCTTCTGCGGAAGTTTAACATAAAATTTCGAGGCGAAGCTTGACCGCATTTCGCGTTAAATAACTAACTTCCTGTACGATTTGTAGACTGAGGGTTCAAGTCGTAAGGTCGCGGGATGTAACCGAACGTTAACGTTTTTTGGAAGGCTTGTTAAAATGCAGCGAGTCATTTTCTATGCGTACTAATGCACTTGGAAATAATGAAAATAGTATACAGATTTCGGTCTAGTTAATATTTTGTTCTTCGAGTTTGGAAAGTTTAGACATCAGAATCAAGGATAGTTCTGAGGACGGAAGTGAAGTACAATAATTAATGGAACTATCAGATCGCTTCACCGGCTCTTGGGCTGAACTTAAGTGAGAACCGTTCTCTTTAGGTTTACTGTGGCGATTTGCACGCAGCGGCTGCATGATGAACAAACATTCTGAGTTCATGAACCTCTGCATGTAACAAAGGCGAGGGTTTGCCGACGCCCGCCCGCCCGTCGCGTCCGACAGACGCCGCTTGATCTTCCTTGTCCCTGTACTTTTGATGCGGGTACTAGCTAGTGCGGCCCGAGGTATCGTATACACACTTAAGTCAGTAGCATTTGTGCATACAAGTGTCGGTGACTCTCGTACCAACTTTCATTTCTAGCCGATAATCAGGTTTCTTTATTTGATCGAACTCTGAAGAATATTTGTCTGTCGCTTTTTGGGAATTATTGCTTCACTGTAAACTACTTTTTTCAGTGGCACATTATGAATGTCGTTCGTCGTATCGCTCGTTTGATGCGGCGGCTACCATGAGAACAGTGATGCAATTAGTTTTCGACTCGGATCAATAATTATATCCAATTCTTCATCACATGTTTGAAAGCCAACCCGTCTTATTTTTCACTAGTACAAACCGTGAAAATAGGGTGATGCTTCTGATGTACCAGTTCATTAAATATTTCTCCATCTTAGACTCATTTGTGACAAACCGCGTAAATTTTTGGCTTTGAATTCTATTTTTTGAGGCAGTTGCTTTGACTGGACCACAGTTGGTTGCTACCCCGAGGTCTATGGGAAATGCCTGCGGGTCGTGAGGGAAAGCTTAGAGAAGCCACCATCTCGGTTTCGTGCAGCTGGTGCCCTGCTGTTCTTTTCAGAGACTCCTTTTAAAGAGATTACGCTTCCTTAATCTCTCGAGTTGAAAAATGTAGCTTCTTCAGTTTATTAACGCTGTGCGTTTGTTCTAGGCCACCTCCAGTTGCTGTGAATTGCTTTACGCAAAACCACTTTCCCTACGTCTTTAGTCACGTGCACACGAAACTTTCTTGGGTAATTCGTACACTTCACCGCGTTCTACATACTTCAAATAAACTTGAAACGATTATTTAGTGCAGGTTTCTGCTGTTAACTTTTTCCTATTTTGCTATGCAGGACTGTTGTTTGCGTGGTCGTAAAGAACTTCAGCTGTTGCAGCTGCTCGTGAGGATATGTTTGAGTTGCTTTGTCCCGCGCAGGCACCTCAAGGTCGATTTCATGCTGGTGCCTGTATTGTACTATGATGTATTAACAGGTGGTAGATTTGGTGTTACCCTAGCGTTATGAAAAATCCATTGTTTTAGTATTTTCTCTGAAGTTATCGTGGGTTATGTTATTGTAACTGCGCTCACGTTTGTTGCAAATTTTATCCTCGTCCAATACTGAACTCTGTTGGAAATGTTGCTATTGCCGTTTCATTATCGATAAAAAATTTATTCAGGTATTGTTAACAAGGCGCGTGTCTCCGTTATGTTTAAAAAATTGGATCATTTAGAAACCAATACCTGCCCTGCCCTGCTGTTTTAATACTTAATATGCCTCTTGGAAAAGCTTAGCTCTCAAGATATTTGAATTGTATTTCAATCGTTTCATTCTTGAATTAATTTCATGTACAGTAATAAAATATTTTGCGTCGCTTTTCTCCTCTCATGACTTAGTCAGTACAGATAACTGAAAGCAAAATTGCGTGTCGCGTTATGGCTAGTGAACTTCGCTCTGCAACTGATCAATATCTTGAAAATGCCACGCTGAATACTCAAGCAATAGCTTTGAACTTCATGTCCTCAGCATTACTGCGAATCAGTAAAAATCAATGCGGAGATAAAAGCATGTGTGGAATTGCTCTTTCCATCAGTTAAAGCGAGATGTTAATTTTGAAGGAGCAGGATTCTCAGCTGCACGGTAGTGTCCCTAACGGGTGTCGTTCGTATTAAAATACAAGTCTGCTTCTTGGTGATTTGTAAAATGCTGAAATTCTTCTATCCAATTTTCGTAGCCATTTATAGTCTCAGTGTAGAGGGTCAACCGTAGTAGAGTATTTTTTAAAGATTTGTGACCACTTTCGTTTTTTCATTTCTTTAAAACTAGTTTTACCTTACTATTCGAGGGTTGCCTTCTCATTCACGATATCTTGATATTACATGTTTGTTTCTGCGTTTACTTCTGTTGGTTTAGATAAAAACTAATAAAAGAATACGTTACGAAAGAAGCTTAGTATAACTGAGTTGCTTTCACTGTATGATTCAGTTATACGTTTCCAAATAAGAGGACTACAACTTCTCTGTTTATCCTCGATCTTTATGCGTGGTTATATTCAAGGATGTGTCCCTGAAGAACGTGGAACCTTATTTTTTTTTATGTGTGCTCTTCCGTGCTGAAAAGAAAAGCCCATTGCTTTGGACGAGGAATGCATTCGAGGAGCGACTCAGTCACGCGAGTGGTCAATTTTAGGTGACAGCTCCGATGACGCAGTCCTATAGACCTCTCGCTTCCTTTTCGTCGTCCTCATGTGCGAACTAAAGCAGTACTTGACGTAGTTCGAGATCAGCAGAGGGTCTAAGCACGTCTGCTGTATCGAACAATCTCAGTTGCATTCATTGCTTTTCTTTAATGACACTAACTAAATTTCACAGGTGTTTTATTCCGTGGTTAAAATCATACTTTTCCATTCCTTTGTAATGAAACAATGCGGGAAGAAAAGTTTCAATAGTAGAACTTCATTTTTGTGGTTAGGACAATGAATTTTCAAATGTGCCCTACTACGTCAAAATAGCAGTAATAAATATAATTCAGGTAACACACAGAATCAAAGTTTTATGGGAATAATGGGCGTGTGGTTATGTTTTGCAATGGAAATAGTTGGGAAATAACGCTCCATTGTCAGGAACGAAAATTGTTACGTAGTGTGAGAAAGTAAATATCTAACATAATCAGAGGTACATGCTTGATCACTTTGATAAATGTGTGAGACTTGTAATAAATATGCCTTGTATATTCTCTATATTCGTAGAATGAACTTGGCGTATTTAACCGACCAAGGACGCTAACTGGAAGAGTGCCAAATTCGGGCGTAGTACTCGGAATATTGTTTTTCTTGTTAATTTTGAGTACTTGTAGAATACTGTGCTTACAGTTCACCCCACAGTAATAATTTAATGTTAAAAACAAATACGTGATCAACCTAATGGCAGTGGACGTCCTCCGTTCCGTCGGAGACGCCGAATGTTCTGCGGCAGCAACATCTAAACTGGCCGAGTTGGCTTTCGTTTGTTGTTGGCGAGTCACCGGGCTGCAGCAACAGGAAGCAGAACACAAGAGCAGTTGGGGAGCGCGACAGAAAGCTTGGCAAGAGCTGCGCGTGCGTGTGTGCGTGCGTATGAGCGAGGGAGGAGACGCGGGCAACCCGCCGGCGCGCACCGTCATGTGGCGGCTCCGGTACTCTCGCAGCTGTCTGCCTCGCGTGCCTGCGCACTGCCCACTTCTTGGGAGTGTTCTTGCGATGTCTCTGTATGCCTTCTTTGGTCGGCGTCTGCGGGAATTGGGAACCTCGGGGAACTTGCATTTTTGGTTATTTAAATATTAAAATTTATCTGGTTCATTTTTAAGAATTAGGGAAGCATGACGGTATTATTAAAAAAGAAAACGTTGAGTTAAAGTATACAAATACTTGTAGTTTTTGCCAATTGTAATCTACGTTCAATTGACGCGCTTGAAGTAGGCTATCAATCGAAACAATGCTTATGTTTTTTAAATTCGAGATTCTTATGGTATCGTTGCATATTTACGGTTACATAGCTTTGTATCCATCATGTTTTTGTGTGAATAGGACCTCTTTGTTGAGCCTGTGTGAGGAAGAGGAAGGAGGAATATGTTGCCGGTCATTCGATTTTAGTGGTGACGTGTTCACGTGCAAAATTCTAGCCGTGAGTAAGTGCTGTGGTCGTAAGGCTTGGTATCACGAATACGAGCGGGAGATTGCGGCAAGACGTGGCTTGGTTGGAAGGCCGATCGGTGTTGGTGACGTCACGTCGTCAGCCCTGGGCCCTACCTGCCGAGGTCAAGGGTCCTCTGACCGTTGCTACTAAGACTATGTTTTTAACGAATTCACTCTGAAATAAATTATTCCTAAAGTCATGTAATTTCAATACATATTTTACCGGGTATTAAATTTATAGTTTTTTCTTAATTTAAGTTCCGACCGCAGATCATTGATCTCAGCGCCGCCTGCTGTTAGTGGTGAGATCGATGTTGACGTTCGTAGTGGAAGATTTCGTCAATTGTGTGGCTGTCCACTGACTTCTTACGCATTTCGTTGAGGTGGCAATCTTGGCAGAATGATGGACACCTGAATGTCATTTATTATCGTTGTCTTGAGAGGCCGCAAAATTTCCCGAATGACGTGCTGCGTTGGGCTGAAAAGTTGTAATTTCATGTTTGTTTCTCTTTGTGTTCAAGTGGGCTTGCAATTTTCTGCTATGAAGTCAATGAATGTGAATTTTACCTGTTAGTTCCAATGTATATTACCGCCCAATATTTTCATTCAGCATTCATATGGAAAACTGATCACTATTGCATGGCCTTCTATTTTTTGTATATTTGATGGTTTTTTAAATAAATGTTCTTTAAATGAAACGATATTGTACTAGAAATCAAATGTAGTCAATTTGTGTCGAAATGAACAAGTTAGTTGCCATCACGAGAGACGTTTAGCTTTTCAAGGGATGGGGAGTCACGTATGTACCATCTCGACAAAACGCCACTGCGAACTCACATCTCCTAATATTTCTCCACTAAATGAACGGGTGTGAATTGAGAAACGCATTGCATTAATAGCATAATTTCGGTAGTGTTAGAATTTTTTTGTGATGAAGTCGCGCGCACTGAAGAACTTTCAAGATGCGACCGTGACCGCCGATGTGTCATTTGTGCCGTGTAACCGGATGCGCCCCTGTGGCTCCCGCCTCCGTTTGGGAGACGTCGATGCCGTCTGAAAGGAATTGGCTGAGGTGCGGCGTGAAGGCCAGGTTTTGCTGATGGCGATTCCCAAAGCTGATTTTGGTCCCTGTGATGGTCCCCTATACCTTATGTATACCCTGATATGTAAATACCTTAGTGTATAGTATAAACCATCGTAAATACTTTTATATACCTTTATGTATAACTCGCATATACCCTGATAAATACCTTTCATATACCCCGATTGATACTTTTTAAATTGATAAAATTTGATATCCACCTGTAGAAATGTTTTATTTCGTACACATTTGATAGGGATTGTCTTAGACGGCCACTGACGTGTAGCTCGTGTTGCAGATAACGCCGATGAAGAACCTCTGGTGCGCGGGAGCGGAGGAGACGAGCAAGGCGGACGGCGGGTCGTCGAGCAAGGCCGGAGCTGCCAACCACATCTTCAACTCTGCCGCTGAGCAGACCTGGAGAAATGCGGCCTGGAGCACTGGCAGCAGTGGCCACCCTGGCCAGCAGCACCAGCCCCAGCACCACTATGGTGGGTTCTGCATTCTTACACTAGTGTCCCTATGCCCTCAAAAATGACGATTAATCTCATTTGAAATAATATTTCCTATATCACTGATACAGATTGCCTTCTCTGACACAGTCTTCTAATTAGGAATACGTAAATTTGGACCCGTCAATTTTTTGCCGTTTTAATTCCATCAGTGCGTAAATAAATAGTTATGCGCAACGGTGTAAGTGCACATTATATATATATATTTTGGAAATTTAAATTTTAAGTTTTCTTCTGCGATAATTATTTGTCACCAAGTTTTCGAACAACGTCGCGTAATTTTTCATTCAGAGCGATCGGATGATGAACTACGCGACGTAATAACGTGTCAATCGGCAGCGAGGGACGAAGAGTTTACTGTGAGATACAGAAGAGAGCTAATTCAAAGACAAATTGATATCAGCTCTACCGAATTGGGTGCACTTGATACTGCTAATTTACAGTACAGTAGTTTACAGTAATTCAGCGAATTACTGTAAACTATCGCGTGAAATTCAAGATAATAATTTGTGCCGGATAATTGTGTCAACTTGCAGAATGCTGGTTTCGACCGCACGCTGCGATTATTTTCTTGATTCAGGTCATTTCTAATTTTTAGCTCGCATATGAGGTACTGCTGAATAGTACTTCAATCTCAAAATTCTTGTTAAATTTAGAACAAATTTGTTCTTGAAAATGAATGTACGAACGTTCGCAACTTCTCGACATTAAAAATTCAAAATGCCTTATGGAAGTATTCTTCATCAACTACGACCCAATTTGAAAACTAGTAAGAAAATAGAAAAAACTAATAGAGAAAAATTGTCAACAAAAATTGTCCTTGGTCTTCAATAAGCACTGCATAAAAGTAAATACATTTATTTTTCCCTAATTATAAATATCCCTATTTTGGATGTGAGGATATCCCCTATAGGAATGTATCCATGAATGAAATATTTATGAACTTAAAACGTATCATTATTTAGTATAATCCTAGGGAACACTGTCAAGTTTTCTGACCTTTATAGCTATGCTTTCGGGACTTCTGTAATTTGTGAACCCCTTTACTTTCAATTTTCGTACTTCGCTTTTTGTACTTTTTTTTATTCTTCATTTTCTGCAGTCCATACTAAATGGTCCTTTCTTTTCGCTCGCTTTAGATAACTTATGTGCATAGGGAGCTTTGAACTATTAAACTATGGCTATAACTAATTATACATCTCGGAGAGTGATCTTCCCTTTGGGAAACGGCCTGAAGCGGGAATACAAAATACAAAATTTTCGTACTTATGCCCATTTTGAAATTTTAATTTAGATATTTTTGTCTGAAGATGATTTTAATAAAAATCGAAAGCTTGTGAAAAAAATATTTGTATCTGCTCACCGATTTTATTTTGCTCAATTATATATGTATTTGTCTATGTATTCGTGCAAGCAAGAAGCAGATTTTCTTTCTTACTTTGATTGATGAAAACCAAGGATATATGTTCAACAATTTTTTCTTTTGGTTTTCAATTTTCCTTGCCAGGTTTTTCAAATTAGGTCGTAGTTGATGAAGAATATTCCCAAGAAACATTTTGAGTTTTAATTGGCCAATGATGCATACATTCATTATCGAATGATGCATACATTCATTATCAAGAATGAAGTTGCTCTAAATTTCACAAGAATTTTGAGATTGAAGCCTCATACGAGGGTAAAGTTAGAAATGACGTATATCAAGAAAATACTCGCACCGTGCGATCGAGACCAGCACACAGTAAGTTAATTTTTGGTTGCTGCCCCAGAATTATTGTTGCTTCGCCTTTCTATTTATCGTATACTTATTCTATTTATCTATCTATCAGAGTGTGTCATACTAAAACTCCGATCATTTTACTTGCTTGTAACCGTGCACATGCTTGAGTAATAACAAACAACAAAATTCTAAACTCATCTCTCGGTAATTATCGAATTTTAATGATTTTTTCGTCGCATCACGCCGATGGTTCTTTGGGACTAAAAAGAATAATTTATTTTATTTAGCTATGGATATTTGTTATAGAACGAAGAGTCATTAGAGGCCCAAACGGAATTGTGAAATAGTAACCCTGCTGGTGGCTTAGTAAAATACTAAACTCTGATCGCCTTGATTGCATCCTTGTAACCGTTCACAATTTCCAGTAATGGAACTGGCCAAAAATTCAAAAATCATCCCTCACTAATGAAGGAATGGTCCTCCCATCATATTGTTTGTGTTTTCTTGCTATGTCTATTCTTGCTATGTCTATTCGATATTTTGCCTTTCTGTTGCTCTTCCTGTCATTCTAGAAACAAATTTAACGTCATACTCTCAGTTTATACCTTATGAGTCAATGGTGCAGGAAAACTTGGGCTTAAAATACAACGTCAATTAAAACTTTAAGGCAAAGTCAGTTAGTTTGATGTATTATTAGTCAGCGTATTTAGTTTGAACTCAAGGTAGTTAACGCAAGAGGTAGAGAATGAGGTTAAATTAGTTTATTACGTGATTTTCATTTTAAAACGAGTTTTGTATGTTGTACCGTATTCATTTTAAAATTTTTGCCGATTTGAACTATTGATGCTAAATCTCTGTAAATTCTTGAATACCGCATACTTACCCGTTTCAATGTGACCCCGTTCAAAGGGCGTAAGCATCACAATATCAATGTACAGTGCAATGAAGCCTCACGACAGGAGAGCTGGAGGCCTAAGTGGACTCACTACACAAGGCTTATTTATTTCCACCCATTTTAGCCTTGCCCTGCCGTACGAAGCACGTTGCTTCGGTGCACACCTGGTGCTATACTGCTCTAGGTAGCGAGGCACTAGCCCTCGAAGTTTCAGAAATTACACAAAGAACGTTTTATTTGAAATTCAGTTCGTGAAATACGAACTCAGTAATAACAGTCCGTTTCCTATTGCGCTAGTGACAATATTGTTAACAGAGTTTTCCTGTTACAGAGCACGGGGTTGGCGGAGGCCTTGTGATGGGTCGGGCTGGCGGTGGCGGATCCGCCGGTGGTGGTGGCGCTGGGTCTCAGTTTGTGGGCGGTGGTGGGGGCGCTGGTAGTGAGAGCGTCCACTCCACTCGCCATGTGGTCACAGACGGCACCGGCGTCGTGAAGATGGTGGAGCAACTGCTGGGCTCCTCACCCACTGGCACCAAGGACATCGACAGGAGCATGGCCAACCTCTCCCTCAGGGTGCGTGTCAGTAGCGCTCGACCTGGCCACTTGCGACCTGGGAAGTGAGAGAGATTGATTACGCCAAACGGCTGTAACACTTTCTGTACATCAAAGTGAAATTGCATCAATGGAAGTAAAGAGTGTTCTCAATTATCGGCTTTGACGGCGAAAGGAGAAAAAATATGTCTTGAGAGCCGTCACTTGTCTGCTCGCACAAATCTTGATAAGCATCGCCAATGTTATCATTACATTAAGGTTTACTGGGATACTGTATTGGCTCTCTCTTTAAGTGTGCTTAATGTACATCACGGCAATCTGATGTTACTCCAGTAACTTTCGGAAATAGAAACATTTATTCCAAGATGTTATTTTAGGTTTAGCATTGTAGTAAGGGTTACGGTGGAATGAATTATGTTTTTCTCATTCAATTGTTTGCTTTTTATTGCTGATTTTTGGAAAGGTAAAATTCAACTTGATTACAGCGATTTTTTATTCCGTGATGAATAATTCGTCGGGTTTTTTATGCTACTTCATCTTTACTTATGTTAACAACGAAGAGACCTTTCCTTAATAACGAGCCCGAAATGTTCATTACGAAATGTCTGCTTGTTTAAGTTTTCACTCAGACGGTTAAATTTTTTCTTTAAAGTCTTCTCTCCCCACAAAGCTTGAGACGTGTTCCTTTGATTAACGTTTATGCTATTCGTGTTTTCAAGTGTAGACATTCTCTCTTTTTGGGTCGACGAGCTTAGATGGTTCTTCATGTTTTTTTTTATTTCTCACGTAATTGGAACCGTTCAATTCACAGATAACTATCATACTATACTAGACCAAACCCTGGAGAATTCAAAAAGGTTTATAAGGAAGAATTGCTTCAGCTTTTGTTGCTTCAGTCCCCTCGGAAGGCATAGGATAGGGCGCAGGCAATAGGGTTAGGTTAGTATTGGTCTAGCCTATGCTTATTCCGTAGGCTAGCGACCTCAGAGGTGCATTGTTAGGCTATCTCAGCTATGTGTCAGATAGGCCTTCGGGACTTTCAGCTTTCATGTCGCCTTTGCTTCTTTCAATTTTCATATATTCTTCGCTATCTCTTATTTATTTTTTCTTTCTCTCAATTCTTGACTTGCCGTTTCTATGCGCAGGGACTCTTGTGTGGGAACACACCTGTGCATAGATTGCACGTTTTCTATAGTCTAAACTAAATAGTTCCTTCTTTTTGCTCTCTTGAGATCGCGTTTCATGTGGCTAGGGGCTTTAACTTAACTAATAATGATAATAATAATAATTTATTACTTCAGTGTTCGTTTCCTTATTGGAGGTAGTCCTATGTGTCTCGATTTACTGGTTTTCCTACCATTTCTTTGTTGATTTGCCATTAGGTTGCATCGAAATATTGCTAAAAATGTCAGTCTCTTCATTCCTCTAGTGCGCGTTGAACTCGTGACACTTTCTAGAGCTGAAGTAGAGAAACTCCGTAAGATTTCCAAGTTCTACGCTGACGTGCAAGCGCCGTATTTATTTTGTTAAGGCCAGCCGCCAGACCCTCATTGCCAACGTTTCTAAACTTCTGACGGGCGTCGTAATGAATTTGTTAAGATAACCTGCGTGCTGAATAAGTTATGTGTCAAACTGTGGTCCGAGTCAACTTGTGCAAAGCGCGCTAAAAAACTCGATGTGACCGAGTGGTTGTTTCTCTTCAGTTTACCTAGAAATTATTGTACGACCAGCTCACATTGACAGATACCAAAATGTGGCAGAACATAAAATTATTCGCTAGAACTTAGAAAGAGGAACATGATGTACGATATCAATGAAAGTGAAATATTCTTCGTAAGAAAGTTCATTATAATTCGATCAACTGTTCTACCCACCTTCATGTAATCTAAAACCACGTTATCTATTTAATGGCTAACACACGGAAGGTGCTACTGGTCACACGTAATTTTTTTTCTTACAAGAGAGGTTTATGCAGCCGTGGTTCGAGGAGTAATGAATATATTTCTTCGTTAGTTACTAGATGCTCAATGGTTTTGTTATCTTTCAGATAATTTTGATTAACCGTTTGCATGGAAGCTTGAATAGTGATGCCATTGAAATTTGTTTGTTCGTGTGTTAGTTGGAGTTAGAGTAGAGTCCCCTCTTGGTAATTATTATTTTTCTCCTCCACATTCACGCAGCTGATAAATCCAGTAAACAGTCTGAGAATTGCAGAGACATCTTAGTCTCGGCTCAGTTTTTACTTGGTATTATGCATTAACGTATGCTATGATAAACTACTAGGACTCTCTTGGAACACCTGGCACGGGAATGTTGTGCATTCAGCACCATGCTAACTGAGCATACTGGTAATAAAAATCGATCTTGGAAACTTTTAGATACTTTTAGTTCTGTGTTAAAAACCGAATCAAGCTTTGTATAAATTTGGGGAAATAAGTACGCATTTGGACTGGGAGGTTTGAACATGTCATATTAACGGAAGGTTAAAAATGCTTGTTCTTGTCGTTTTCATTGCAAATTGGAATATGTATTTCACTTGGGTAGGTATTTATATTCCTGGATTTTTTAATTTCCTTTTCATTCAAATATATTTATTCTTCTTTGATTTTTAATTATGATAATTTGAATTGAGCAGAATGGAGCGAGTGAACCTGGTAAAGAGAAGAAAGATAAACCTCCCTCTCCCTACGACCCTAGCAAGAAGGATGTAGAGAACGGCAACTTGACGGCACAAGCCAACGGCATCGTGCAGAATGGTCTTGACGACGATAAAGCTTTCAAGTAAGTTTCCTTGTATTACACCGTTTAGTGATTTGCAGCTAGCTGCCCCAGAGGTTTGGTTATGCAGGTGAAAGGTTGAATTGGATCACAACTGACACTAACAAATCGCTCAGAAAATATACATTAACACATTTGAGCGTGAGCTATGGCAATCAGCAAAGTGTGTCTGCGTGAGCAAAGGAAGCGAGGAACGAGTATACAATACTTGAACCATGCTAGTATGTGTTTTATTGAGCGTAGTGAGTATCCTATTATATAATAATAGCTCAATGTTACTTGCTTGGTCCGTCCGTTTCTGTCACGCTCTTAAGGATTTAGGAAGAAAATTCCTGGGTCCGTACCTGTGAGACCGTCAAAGAAGGCAGTCCGTATCAGTGATTCTACATCTGCTAGAGGGCATATTAAAAAATTAACAGCATTTGTCCCGCCATTTTTGGCGAGGCGCGTCTACTTGTTAGTTTATATTGGACCTTAAGGTTTCTGTTTCAGTATTATAAATGGAAGCTCATTCTTCTAATATGAGTGTAAATGAGTTATGTGCAATTTGGAAGGTCTGTGGGAAGGGATCTGTGCGATCAGCATTTGTAGGCTATATTTGGTCTGGTGGCGATAATGAGCACGAGTGTGTCAATAAGTAGCTAGTTGGCATGATGTGTCGTACGTTTCCAAATGAGCTACGAGAGATCTGTATAAGTTGTTATGAATTTTGGCTTTTAGCTGACCAGTCGGTAAGATTAATTGATTTTAATCGAATTAGCACTGTGTTCATATCGTTCATGTAAGTTGACGTGGTGTGCTAGAGACAGTAAGTTATAAAGATGTGTACTTCCGTGACAGTCAGTTTCGTGATATGGTGTAGCTGTGTTGAAGATTTTCAAGAGATGAAGTGTGCGTACTTTTTTAAGATAATTTGAAAATACGAGGGGCATTCAAAAAAATACGCGGAATTTTGTAATTGTTTATAAATTTTGCTATACAATGGATCTATTTTTCAACATAACCTCCGTCAAGGTAGATTCTCTTCTCCATGCAGTGCTTCCATCCTTTTAGATTAGTTTTGAAGAAATCTGCAGACCCTTTTATGGGCCATGTTTTTGCAGCGTCTTTTGCTTCACCAGTGCTATTAAAATAGGCACCTTTCAACTGTACTCTGGGTTATGGGAATAAATAGAGTCATATGGGGCTAGGTCTGGGCTATAAGGTGGATGTAGCGGCAATTCTTATCGAAATTCTCACAAAACTTTTTTTTGTCACGCGCGAAGAATGCGTTTGGGGCGTTGTGACGGAAGAGGATTCCACGATGGAGTTTTCCTAGACGCTTTTTAGCTAATTCTGTTCTCAATTTCCTCAAAACTTCTACATTACAGGCTATTGTGACAGTTTTACGACCGTCTAAGTAGTCTACATGTGCGAGCATAGTTAATTTTGTTGGCTCTCGGGTCATGAGAGCATTCCGCGTATTTTTTTTAATTACCCTCGTATGCTCATTCGCACGAGTAAGTAGGGCGTGATATGACTAATTTTCTATGTAAGTTATCGTGATGTGTTATTTCTCAAGTGAGTTGTCGCTCACACGTATTGGTATGAGTACTCGTCAGACCAGGGGATGAACCATAACCGAAGATTGTAGTGTAAATATGGAACCACAGTGAAAAGATTTAAAAGTAGCGTCTTTCAAAGACGTTTCTTGCTGTTATGCTCGTCATGGTTTCATCAGCCTTGTTATGCCAAAAAACGGGCAATTCTATTGAAAACCGCTAGTGTTCGAGGACCAGACCTAAGGTTTTTTGTGGTGACGGATTTATTTTTTTTATGGCAGGTTTCAGTGGTCGTTAGTGAGACAGTTTTATGTCTAATTTACGGAGGACATATTATAAACTGGTTGGCGGGGCCCGTGTGTGCGTATTCTGTATCGAGTTGAAGGGGTAGGTATGAAGTACTTACGAAGCGTTAATTAGTGAACTTATTATTGAAGTACATGATTGTACTTAGAACCCATGCATTAAGTAAAATGTGATTCCATAGGTGTGCTTGAGGTAGAGCAAGGTCATAGAAAGTGTGTTGATCAGTTTCGATTTTCGGAGATGAGTGTGAATTTTTTTAGCGAATTGAAATGCTTTGTTTGGGGGATGCATCAGGAAACGACGTTTAGTTACGTTGGTTGTTAATTAAAAGTTAAAGTTAATTAATGTCATTGTTGAATTTGCATAGATGGTGTAAAAATTTCCAAATTGTTGTGAGAAGTTGGAAATGTTATTAGTAAAGCGTGTGCTGTAATGGAGACTTGGGTGAAAAGTTTTTTTTCGGTGCAGATGCGATTAAGACGCGTGACGTCATCATAACCGTTTAACATAGATATAGCTTGAGATGCAATGGGTATTAATACTCTAAATTTTGGTAAGGCTCGTAAACGATGCCAGTGCAGATGAGGTCGATCACTCCTTGCGAGCTCGAATATGAGGATCAGTTTCAGGTATTAGCAGTCCACATTCCTGAAGGCCTCTCTGACTATATGTGCTTTGATTGTTAGCAGGCAAGCCACTCCGTCTGAAGAAGACATCAACAAGAACTCCGGCGTGTCTGGGACTGGCGGCGGCGGCGGTGGTGGAGGCGGTGGTGCTGTGGGTCTCATGCCTGGCGTAGTAGTGAAGGACGAGCTGGTGACGGGAGTGGGTGGGGGCGTGGTAATGGGGGGCGCAGGAGGCCCCACCGCGCAGCAGATGTTGGGACACCTCGACCACGCTGCCTTTGATGGCGTGACAGGCATGGGCGGCCACCACCACACCGGCATGTTGGACCCCACGGGGGGCATGGGCCCCACCATGGGAGGTGTGAGCATGGCCAACATGGGCGGAGTAAGCATGGGCATGCCCGGGGCTATGGGTGGCATGAACATGGGTACCAACATGGGACAGGCCGGCGGAATGAGCGCAGCCGCGGTGGCCGCTGCTATGGGAGGGGTCGGAGGGCTCAACGCCATGACGGGGGCCGGCTTCAGTAGCAACACCGGGGCTGCAGGCGCTGACTACACCAGCATGGCCAACAACATCTCCATGGACTCGCCCTCCCTCATGCAACAGCAGCAGCAACAACAACAGCAGCAAGCAGCTGCAGCTGTAGTCCAAAACTTCGCCGCCGCTGCTGCAGCTGCCGCTCAGCAACAGCAGCAACAACAACAACAGCAGCAGCAACAACAGCAACAACAACAGCAGCAGCAGCAACAGCAGAATGATAATCAGGTGAGAATTTTGGCAATTAGTTTCCGAACTTAATAGAAGTTGAGGCTGTGTACAAAGTACCGCCAGATGTGAACAGCTCCATACTTCCTTATAAATCACCTGTAAAATAGCTGTTAGATGTCTTGATATTTCAAGGTGTGCATTCAAATGCATACGAGTCGCTATCCTCTATTTTCAATTACTATAAACATGCATTTTTTCGACGCTGATGTTCTTATTCAATAATGTCAAGTGACCCAAGTTCCCTGGCTTGTTTCTTACGTGCACCGAGTCGTTACCTCCCGAGTCGTTACCTCCCGAGTCAGTAGATCTGTGTTCCCTTTGAAAGTAGCATCGTCGCAAGAAACGTGTTCATCGAATGTGAAACAAAATAATAACTATCATGCTATGAATCTGTGAAGTTAATATTGTCGTCACTGCAGCGTACAAAAGGTGAGTGATTAGTCTTTGTTAAGCTAAGAAAAATTAATAGAAATGCACGGGTAGACACGTTGTTAGCCTGTGCATCATGACGTAGTTTCAGAGCTGGGACTTAACTCCTCGTTCTTCGGAAGCATGTTATTCATATTTACGCTGTGTAACCTTAACTGGGCCTGTGGTGGAGTTATACATATATTCTTCGATGTTATGTATGAACTTATGTATATCTCTTCGAAAGGATTGTTTGTGTGAAGTTCCATGTGAAATTTCAGATACTACCTCTCTCGGCAGCAGTATCAGGGAGAACAATTTTGTTTACTTGCTGACGCTATGTGCCACACCAGTATGCAGATTTTTTCAAACGATCAAAAGCGTGCGGGAAATGTTGCGTTGAAATGATGTGGGGCAAACGAAGCAGCGAAACTACGAAGGGTTCTTACATTCACCGTCCAATTGAGAAGCCTTCGGTCGTGGTTTGTGGTATTTTCGTTCAGTGCTCTTCTTAGCTCTTCTATAGATGAACACTAGACTTGAGAAAAAGACTTCCTGAATCAAGTAATTTTTTAGATGAAGGTTTAATCTTTATACCCGAATCGAGAAAACAGAAACATCGATAGACCACTTTCGTACGTCTCCGGTATGACTGTGATAACGTAGTGCGTTTTCAAATGAAGTTGAACGTTTTTTACTGGTTCGATAATCATGTTGACTACTTAAACCAGAATTGAGAAAAACGTACTGTGTGGGATTACAGCGGAATGATATCTTTTTTTTTAACAGCGTTTTTAAGTTGAGCGGTGTATTGATTCGAATTTCAACGCTCGGCCGAGGATGGTGACAGAATTTCAATTAATGCTACTGTGCCGGGAGTGACCCTGTTATAACCGCTCCAATGCTAGCAGGTATAGGGTGTTGGAGAGATCAGCTATTTGAAAAGAGAAGGATGGCTGTAGCGAGACTTACAAGTACCCATGGATGTCCTGCTACGATCTATACTAGATGAGGTACACGCAGTTCATCGACACTCGACGTTGAGCTCAGTCTAGTACTGTTGTGTAGTGGGTATTTGAGTGGATAGCCAGTACTCCACGTCCGAACATATAAACCTTGCGAGATCGAACAATAATATCCAGCACGTACGGCTCAAACCGCTTCAAAATATGGGTTGCGTCGTCCCATATTTCATTATACGGCGTTGAACTGCTCTTGGCGGTTTTAGCTTTTATGGTTTTCCTTCGAAATATGACTTGATCATTTTCTTTGAGGCCCAAAGTAGAAAACTACAAAACCCAGCCTGTCTTAAAATCTTGAGTGTCAATTAAAGAGGTGTGCGTGCTCGTGCCTTTCACCCTTCTAAATAGTTCACCGCTGAAGTGGATTGGCTTGTTAACATAATGCAGTAATGTTTACGTGATAACAGTTCGCTGTGTTTTTGTTTTCATTTAGTGTTCAATTGTGGGTAACTCAAAGCTCTTCTTCTGTATGACACCAATCTAAACCTCTGCCTGACAGGTCACCAAAGTTTTCATTTGTTATTACCATTATAGGTGTTGACACGGCTGATGCTGCGTTACTTTGAGTCGAGCTTAAGACATTGCCGTTGAACATTAGAAAAATTATCAACATTGAAAAACCGTAGTGCTTGTGAATTGTCACTTGAAGTTAGAGTTGTTCGTGTGTTGCATTTTACAATTTTCTTCGTCGTTCCCAACTTGATCGTTTGAGTAAAGCTCAGATGTTCGATTAGGGTCACGGACGTCGGGACTTCTGCTTGGATGGAAGATTTGCTCGTCTTCATTTATTCAAAGCATCATTCGTATTAGGGCGCCGAGTCGTACCCATGAGAGATTTCCATTCTTTGGAGACAACCCGTCATTCTTCGTGTACGACGTACAAGTTTCAGCCCTATTTTGAGCACTCCGGTCTCACCCTACGCCTCAAAGCAGCCAATTCCTACCTCGCAGTTTGAGTTACTATTCACCTGGTCCCTGTTGCCGGAAACTTCACTCGCGTTACAATGACCTCATGGGAAAGTCACCTTTCCGGCCCTGAGCCTCAGGAGAATGTGGAGCAATATTCTCGGAAAATCACGCAGTTGCTGAGGAGGTCCTGTAGTGCTGTTGGCTGCTACAGAATGCAGTGCTGTAGAAATCCGTTACGAAGCGCAGTTATTCTGTGACCGAGCTGTTTGATTCCTCGAATTTTGCCTCGCTGATAATTTTTTTTACTGAAAAGAAAAATGTGTACGTCAGGAAAAAGGCATTGAACCTATAATCATATAGTGTTAAGTTCTTATTTTTATCTACTTTAGGGTAGTGAAATAATATTAAAAGAACGTGTTTTGGGGAATATTTTTATATAAGGGAGTGAAAAACTTGTGTGACGAGATATCTGGTTTGTCGTACATGAATATGCATAGAGTGGGAATTCAAACATTTATGAATCATGTTTGCTAGCTCACAGAACAAGATAAAGATTTGTAATTGCATTGACTTAATTGATAAATGACGACGATGTTGAATTGACATTGAGCAAAATTGATGAAAATTAAAATTAATAATCATGACAAACAAAACAAAACGTACCAGATCGCTCAGGTTTGAGAGGCGGCTTCATTCCTCTCATAAATTTGCAACGCGCTCTCGACTACAGAAGAGGGGAATGAAACAAATAATTTAAACACTTTCACTTTTTAACTTAATGTCCTGGGAAATCCAATCACAAATCACAGAGAAGCCATATGGAACGCGTATGTAAGCTCAGTGAGAAATCAATGAATCATTGGCGCAAATAACATGGTGCGTTCATACTTTTTATTCAATATGTTAGCTTTTTCCCTTATAGTTCAATGAGGAGATCGCCTTTTTTATCTTACAAGGTAGCTCTCTAAGGGCCTCGTGTTTTGGTTCCTGCCTGCATGATGGCTTGCCTGGCAACGCCAGTGATCCTGTTTCGAGATCTTTTGTCTCCTCAGTGCCTGTGAGGAAATAAGGTGGGGTCAGATAGTTCGAAAACTTCAGATTTTCGGCCATTTCAACGGGTAATGGATACCATTTGATCAAGAATTTTTGAATAGATGTTTTAGGATATCATTAACCGTTCTTTAATTTTTCAGAAGAGAGTAGAGGCCTTCGTTTTGCCTCTCGTGAAGTTTTTATTAGGCTTTGATTTCGGAAAGTGTAATTTCTCAACCAAAAAATAAGAATTTGCCCGTAGCCTTTCTCTTTCATCGTTCTCAACTGTGACAAGTTTATTGAGAAATTATCTTGATGCTACTGGTATTTTAACGCGTGTTGCTGAACTTGATTCACAAAAAATTCTTTTTCGACTGTGAGTTTCAATTTTTTGCGAGTTATTTTTCCCAAAAAATCCCCGTGGGAATATATTCTTATGCAGTGTTCGTTCACGCGTGGAAAATGTGACACGTACTGGAACAGTAAAAAATGGGTCGTGAGCTTATCAATTACTTTCATTTGGAAATAGATTTGGCGACGGATCAGTTCCTTTTAATGTGCTGCCAAACGTCGATAAACGATATCACTTTCAGTGCTATAAGCATGTTCAAGATGCCTTCGCTTAATTAAGTTCGAGTATGCCGTTGAGGCTCGAGAGGACTGGCATTCCTCCGTCATCATCTTGAAAGTAACATTCTAGAGGTCTTATCCGATGCATTTCTTGAACCCTTTCACATGAGGTTAGTTTGTACCAACGCCATTTGGGGGTTACCATCGTGACCAATTATGCCTCTGCTTCCCCTCTCGACCTGCCATTTTTCCGCCATTTTCTGGGCCTTTCACTCAGTTTCGCTCGAGGGAACATCCTGGAATTAATTATGGTTATCGCATTAGAGTGGATCTTTTAGGCTCGGGTGAGTAGCTTAGTAGCTTCTTTCCTTCGAATTTTTGTGTCGATAGTTTAAGTATTATGTAAACATTGTGTTCACATCATTTTATCATTATACGTTCTTGCTGAAGACGATGCGGGTCACATATAAGCCACTGCGGTTGCTATCACTGTGACGATGGATGATTGCAATGTGTTGTAAAATATTGCAGCAGGTAGGGATGTCGTGAAATAAAATGAGAGATTGAGGTGTGAAATGTGTATTTTATATTTACGGGTTGATTGTAAGCCTCAAAGAATTGGTTTGCTGTACTAAAATTAGTGGCCAATTGTTTCTATATTCTATAGTATTTGGTAGTAGGTTTTACAGCTTGTGATATTAAATACACTGATTAATAAACCGCAACTGGGCATATGAAGTTTTCATTATGAAATAATTTGATTCCGTTTTTAAAAGATGTACAATCTGTCTAGAACTGCACTGCATATAAATCGATGTTCCTTTTCAACGAGAACGTTGAAAATGTTTCGCGATATAAAAAATTCCGTTCCCACCAGTGCAATAAAATAGATTGAAAGTGAACCTCTGATGTTGTAAAGTTTTGCCGTGCTTGAATCATAGGAAAGCTTTCTGGTAAAAAAGATGAAGTAATTTACTCCATGTCGATTTAAAGGTACTGAACAATCTTAAGCCCTCAGGAGGTGAGTGGAGCTGCGGCAGGGATCTCCGAGTCCAGATGACGTTAGAGAAATTGTGTGTAGGACCGGTCGTTGCGAAACGCCTGAGCGCTTATGGTGACTGCCAAGTTACGGGAGGGGGTGTTGTACCCCCTACATGCGTGGTTGCTCACTCCCATCGCAATGTGTACACATGAGTCGTAAATCTTGGAAATTTTCACGTACATTACGATCGGGCTTCTATCGTAAGTTGGGTAAAGATTTGTATCAGAGAAATTTAAAGAAAATAACGTGGAAAGATGTAAAAAAAGTGAGAAAATATCGTTGCCGCACCACTTGTTAATTACCAATGGTGCCAGTGACTCTTTTAGTTTTAATGAGCAGGCAGTCCTTTCGTGTAATTTATTTTATCCTCATTATTTAGTTACACGTGTCCGCTCATGTTTCCAAATATTTCCATTTCGAATGTTAGAGTTGGATCCCGTGCGTGTTTGTAAAGCTCAGAACTTGGCCAAACTCTTGCTGCCGCTATCTGAGCGTGAGTGGAGGTGTACTGCTTTATAGGCAGTTGTTTTATGTTTGTGCTCACGAGGTATTTTTTATATATTTGCTCTCAGCCTATTTTTGCATATTTGTTCTCTCACCAGTCAAATACTCAAAAAAATGTATGCTTGCATTGCTGTAATCTTGTCTCAAGTTTTTCAATGTTGAAATCCGCACGTCTTTGTACGTAAATATTGATCAATTTCGTGACTAGAAGTGCGCACTCGTGTCATGTTCAAATATCTGGATTTATTGAATTTGAGAGGCAGGCGCTCTCAAATGCATACATTTCTTGAGTGATGTGGATCTACGGTTATATAGTTATTTGCGAATATTATTAATGAATTTTTTTTAACTTTAAATATCTTACGAAACGTACGAGCAGTAATAATAATGATACAGCTAATTATAATTTGTATTTAGAGTTTCGAAACGATCCTTATATCTACTCTCTAACAAATAAATCGAAACACTCGCTATATGAACTCTTACAAGACACGTAAAAACTCGTGTAGAATAGAGAACAGCTTGCAACTCTCAGTTACACTCAAGCTTTTTTAATTGATCGAATACGGTAGAAGCGCTACGGAGTTCACACGAGCTGCCAATGAGCTCGAGAGCACCGTGGTGATGGGGGAGTGATGGTGTCGTGCCACCAACCTGGGCCAGTTTTTGTGGCGTGGTCCTCATATCGGTCCTCCCGTTACAGTTCCGTTGGAGAGGATGCTCCAAGTTAGCAACTCCTCACCTATCGAATAGTTTTATCTCTTCGAATCGGTCTCGGAAAGTTGCTTCTTGGTCTCGTTTACCAGCTCATGCGCTCGTCTGAGCAGCGTGTGGCCCATCTGGTGATGGATTCTGTGCTTATGCTGGTCTTTGCTTATGGCCTTTTGACGTTGGACATGTTCAATGAGTTTCTGTGATAAAATGTGTCTTTTGATACTCGTTATGCTTTGAGTTGAAAATCTTGTATTAGTCTTCGGATGTGTTTAGTGGCCATGATTTTGCTTATGTACTCCCAATTTCTATGATGCTAAATTGACTACGTTTCTGGAGAAATTCCAGGAGACTAAGGCGTTACAGAGCTTTACGAAACTCTGATATTTTAACAATAGATTGTTGAATTTCATGTTCGACGTACGATTTAAATCCTTGGCTTGTTGCTGTTTGCCAATAAAATAAATGAAATATAGTAGAGAGACCATCACAAATTTGTTCTCAAGCTCATTGGCCGCTCGTGTGAGCTGCGTTGCACTACTACAATGCTACGTCACTTAAACGAACTCTTATAGAATTGTTAAGTCATCCGGATTTGGCTTAGGTAGGTACTCGTTATTTCTATGTGGTTTCCAAACTTAGAACGTTTCAAAACCCTAAGTGACTAACGCTGGACCAGACTCATTATGATCACGAAACGATCTTCGAACTATTTACTGTATTTACAACGCCCCTATTATTTTTCAGTCTAACTTCCTAAAAAAATCCAGGAACTTCCGTAAAATTTTTATGTTGAACGACAACACAGATTATTTTGCGCGCGAGACACGAATTGAGTCATTGGCTTGGTGCTACTGTCAATAAAATAAATTTAGTGATTAATGGGGTTCCGTTACCCATCCCTGGGGATTGTGATAGCCTGAGCCGCTTCCATTAGTCTATCATCCGCATCTGCCCCCGGGATTAATGAAAGAGCGATGAAGGGGTGAGATGGGCTCTGAAGCACTGCGCCTTCGTCCTAAAATCGTTGCTTTCGTACAAAATTAAAACTCTTGTTGCTTTCGCTTGTTTGTGCGCCCGAAAATTTGGGTAGAAACGTCCAGGCCTCTGCATTTGTTCAAGTTCCTGAACTAATCCTACCCCGTCAATTATGTGCTTTTATAGGTTATATTGATGAGTACATCTGAGTGTTTAGGCGTTTTGCTAATGTTATGTATCTTATCTATCAGTAACATTTTGTCGGTGTTTTTACATGTTTTAAAAAACTCTTCATTGCATGATTCGGTTCATGGCTACAAAAGTTTTCAAGAGCTAGGTACTATAATTGGCATAAAAATTACAAAAATATCTCTAGCAAGTGAAAAAATAATAATGCCAATTTTGTGAGTATCATTTGTGGGAGAACGCGATTTTATGACATCGATGTGTAGCTAATTTTGGTACGCGTAAGTTCTAACACACCACGCAATCAAGGTTTCAGGCTCATAAATTTTTCAACGCTGCGTTTCTTTTTACCATTAAGCTCAACTCGATTTGAACCATCTTTGTTCGCATCAACTCTATATCGACTGCATTATCTTTGCACTAAGACTGCATTTACCTTTGTACGGAAAACCAGCTCGAGTCTTACGTACATTTCCAATCGGACTGCGTTTAGGAGCAGCGTTATAAAATTTAGGACCGTTGAGTACCGCTAGTTCTTCAGGCGTAAAGACAAGGTTGCTGTGCTGCCAACAGGCGCGTCTATTGCAGGGAGCCCTGGCAACCGGGCCACGGCCCCCAGGCTGGCGTGCGGATGCGGTCCCCCCCATTAATATAATGCACTCGTAAGCCCTGCAGAACACCGGTGTTCCTTCTCTTCCTCCTCCTCCTCACTCAAGGCAGCGCACACGCGCTGTAGCCATCAAAACTTCTGCCCTCCCGCCGTGACTAGAATGGTTCCTTTTATTAGTGTTGTAACGTGCGCACGCTTGTCCATGTTAACAGAAATGGAACATTGAGACGTATTTCTTTTCGCACCGTCTTTACAGATTTTTTGTGTGCTTCTTAAATAGTTGATGCAATTTTAGCCGTGTTAGTTGAAAAATTTGTTCCTTAATTTGAACTCTATAATGAAGGATTAATTTCCCATTTTCCGTGACTGCTTTCCCTTTAGAGCTGACCGTAACCTCGCACTGGTGACCTGTTCCCCATATGCTTGCACTCCTTTCGTACATATGATGCTCTTGTCCATTGTCGTTCGTTCAGCGACTTGCCTTGATCGAAGTATCCGTTTATGGTGCTATAAGAGGAAAGTATTGTTTGATAATTTTTTCAAAGTTTCGTTAATTTTTTTTAAACAGTCCCTGTACCGATACTGTCTTTCAAAATGTTTTTTACCTTCAATATATTCTTTTTCCATCGTTACCTGGTCTTTTTAAGCGTTGATCATTCTCGACTTACGAATAGCCAAGAATGCCTGTCGTCTGTCCCTTAAGCACTACCAAGTCACCAGAGTTGGATGCCTTTCCGAACTTTATGGACCACTTTAAATCTTCGTGACAAGAAACGTGGCGTAGTGTGTCATGTAGTTTTTACGGCATCGGTCAAGAAGGTGTGGCAAAGCTCTTATCTCGGTGGCGATAGGTGAGCATTTGATGAAGGCCGTCTAATTGGGCGCCCCTTGACGTGTCCGTCAAGGGGTCCTTGTGCCAGGCAACGGCCAAGTGCTCCAATTAGCATACCCAGCTAGAAATGCTGCTTCCTTCGACTGGGGCATGTCCGCTTACCATGCGCTGTCGCAACCTCTCCCTGGTCATCTACCCTCAACGGATACCAGTCCTTGCTCGTGTTTACCACCGCGTACAGGGCTTTTCTGTCCATGGTAACGTGCCGTTTCTTGAATTCTATATAATTTTTAACCTTTTTCATCCAAGCTGTAAAATAATTTTAGATACATCATTTTAATTCCGAACGTCGAATGGTGATAAAAACGATGATAAATACTTGAAAGTCGAACTATAAATTTCAAATATCGCTTTTGATAACTATTGGAAATTATTAAAGCGGAACAGCATTGACTCACGAGTAACGAGGCTGATGTGTGAGCGAGCTTGTGCTGCTACTTGTGTTACGGCTGACGCCTTTGCTGTTATTCATACAAGCATTATAATAACCGTATCAAATTGTGCGATGCGGTATTCTCAGCCTGCGTTGTTGCCTCTCGCACTGTTTCGCGAGTGCGAGAGAGTTGAGCGAGGTGTAGTGTTAATGATCATATTGCTTGATGAACAATCACTGCCGCTCTCGAATTATTCGTCTCGGCGACCCTGTTGGTTCGGTGCGCTCATTGTTGCTCGCACTTTACCAGTCGTAATGGAAAGCTCCATCTTATCACGCAATTCTTTTCGCATCACGGAGCGCTTCCCTAATATGCTCGTGAACTTTCTCTGATGGTTTATGTCTTGGAGACTTTTGAAAATTTATCGCTGCATTTCTCATTTGGTTGTATGATTCCATTTCTATTTCCGTCCTCTCTTCGGTCTCTGTTCGTATTCTGAAGAAACGCGCATGCTCACCCAGGCTGCGGACTTAAGTGCCTATAACGTCGCCTATCGGTTTGCCTTTTGTGGACAATTTGATAGCCTGTCATTAGTTAATGGCTTTGCTATTCGAGCTGTTACGTGCTTGTATACGGCCTGGACGTTGTGTAGTCATGCCTGAGGTCTGACTTCAGCTTCGCGCATTAATGCCCCTGAGAATTTCACTGTGCAATACTTCAAGTGAAGTAAGAAATAGAAGCGTTGGGTGCTAGCTGCGCACTTATGGCTGCGTAGTGTCGAGTCCAGTCGTGGCACTGAGAGAGGTTGGCAGGCTCAGTGACCACACACACACAAGCTTCGTAACAACGACTCCATTGACCACCGCTTATCCTTCGTCGCTGCTGCTGCCGCTGGTTCTGCTTTACGTCCTTGCACCTCTTGTACCCTCTTTCTCAGCCCTCATCTGGCGAACGTTTCACTGCAGCGCTGTTGAACCTTTTAATCAATTGCGTAGCCCTTCAAAGTTTTAGTGGATGCTAATAGTGCACGCATCTTCTTGTAGCCTATTATGTTTCGATGCGAATGCGCGTTGTTTTGGTTGTGGTGGTGGCGGCGATGGTGATGAGTGTTCAGTTGCGTAGTAGTGGTTGATGAATACTTTCTTTTGATCTCACTTGGAAGTATCATACGTTACGTGAACATGTTCCCAATTTAAGTCCACATCTTCATAATACCTGCTTTGAACTGCATTTAAAAGGGCACTGTATGATAGTTATATTTTCTCTTTAATGCGGCTATGTAAGATGTAGCCCGATCGTAGCGTCACGACACAGCTTCCAATTTGAACACGATTTTCGAAAGCCTCACGTGAAATTTGTGCATTGCTGTGCAGTGAGTAAGCAGCGCTCTTTTATTAGTCTTGCCTCTGTACCGCTGATATGTCTGTGAGCCTCTTCTGTTGTGCCTATCTTTCCTCTCTGATATTAATGCTGTGAATGGCAGAGGACGAAAGCTCCTCTACTACACAGAGGCTCTTTGAACCAGTCCTACCCAAGTCCTCGACGGTCCAATTCTCCAACTCTTTTCCCGGTCCGACTCGGGAATTAAGCCACGATCTTTCCATGTCATCTATAAGCTTTAATTGGAACGTTAGGCCGCCTGCAGAGCGATTGATTAGCCACGGCAATCTTCTGGTCGGGAGTTGTTGCGTGTGCGCTATTATTGCTGTTTGCTAGAGCTTTCATCTCTGACGTTACTAAGAATTTTTAGCTATTCTTCTATTCCACTGCGATTCCGTGTATTGCAGCGTCATTTAGTGAACAAATTTTCATTCTACTATGAATGAAAAAGTCAGTAATTCGTGTATGTTTGTCGAAATTGTGCCAATTTTTTCGTATGGTGAGGTGCTACTTCCGCCATCAAAATGTTTTACTTTCGGTGTGGTAAAATAGAAGAATAGTACTTGTAGTCCGTTCCTTAGTTAATTTTAAGCCAAACCTAGAGTAAATTAAAATGTAGTCTAGTTTGAGCAAATTGTTAAAAACGTGTGAAGAACATTTAAAAAAAGCAAACTGATAATACAGACTGGTTTTTATTCTCAATGGAGAAGTTCTGGGTACATCAGGTCAAGGAAAGATTGAATTTGCAAATTCTCGAAACCCTAAAATGCTAGCACTCGAGTTACTGGAGTTTGCCTTCCGATGCTCTGTACGAAAGGGGAAAATGAAAAAAATTGCAAGAAGAAGCAGATGGTAGCAAGAGAAATAGAAGAAACTGTGTTTTTTTTCTATCGCGTTATTTTCAGATATAATAAATTTTATCGTTGTTACCCAGTCCTCTAGTTATTTGGAGGTGCAAGAATCACGTACTTGACCTGTTCGACGTTGTCCAAATTGTCGATACGGACTGCCTCTTCGTCTCGAGTTTCTTGGAAGAAGACGAGCCTGCGAGCTTGTTTCCGTGCTTGTTTGTCCATGGGCGTCGTAATGGTTGCACTGCCGCCTATCGACTACCTACCCTCTTGCGTCCCTCGCCTCGGCGACAAAAATTGCCCTCATAACGCTTCACTGACGCCTTCGCAGCTCCACTAAAAATCTCTCGGACCAACCGAGACACGTCCCTACTTGAATGTTCTTTTAACACTTGTGTTTTAGCGCTAAATAAAAAGTCTTTCTAGAAATCACATTCATAATTATATTCTGATAAAAACGCGGGAATCATCCAATTTAGGACGGTGTTTGTCAAATTTTACGTGAGAGTGATTCTCATCTACGGGCTGAAGAAAGTAATGAAAATGTCTGGCTCGCCTTCACAGAATTTTCAAATATCCAACTTGGATCAAACAAAGCGTTATTTTTGTCGGTAGGTTTAAGTACTTCGTTTTAAATACGTCCTCTTATGTTTGCTTTAAACAATACAGTTTGGCGTTTGCGTTTTGTTGTAAATCATGACAGGGTAAACTCGAGCCTCACGACAATCCGGAGATTTAACGAGCCGCTTTGGTCTCGTAGTAATGATGTTCGAGGTGATGGCTCGGGAAAATTGGATCGAGTGGGCAATTGTAGGAACACTTTGATCTCGTTATGACGTCGACAGTTTTCTTGGTTGGACCTCAAGGTTTTGAATTCTTTTGGTATTTCACTGTAGCTCGATGGTTTATTTTTATGCTCAGTTTGAAAGTTAGAGGCGGGAGTAAGTAAATGAATTGTGTTCACATTCGAGCGATGAGATGTGAACACTACCCCTAAAGGTAGTGTGGCGGTGAGTGATCGATTGCATATTTGGACCGCACTGGCGAGACTCGTGCCCGTGCCTGTCAATATTTCGAGGTGCAGTAAAGCCTATTGTATGGTTATACGTTCGGGGCTGTTAATGCGCGCTCATGTTCAGGTTTGTTACGTCCTTCTTCTGCGTCAGATCAATCATACCCGCCTGCAGCACTAAGGGAAATTCAGTGTACAAAATTCAGTTCAGTTGGTTCTTTTCTTCGATGATTCAATTGGTTTATTCCTAGAATTTGTATTTTTTGGTAATTGTTTCCTGACGCTATTTTTCTTTGTTAGAAATTTGACTTTGTGATAAGAGTTCCGTGATAAATAGTTACAACGATCATGAATGTGGGAATTTCCAAGTCGGTACAATTTAAGATTTGATTTAGGCTTTTGTAGTGTATGAATTTTCTATCCAACATGGCAGCATCTTTTTTTACATGACTTCAGTTTGCTTTAGTTGAGTCACTTTTATCGTGCTGGCATCCTTAAGTACCTTGGATTTATTAGGGCTATTCCTGTAAAATGCGATTCGGGTTCGTGTCGCTTGAAAGTGTTGGGCGAGCCGCTTGTCATCTCCGGGTCCCTCTCGTCTTCATTTCCTACACCTTCGTCTTGTTGGTGTCCAAGCTTTACCTCCTGACTGCCTCGGGGGGTCGAGGGCTTGCGACTTTAGTATGCTACCAAATTTGCATGGCGCTTGAGAATGTTCAAACAATATCGATCAGGTCTTACGAGTGCCGTTACTGGAGTTATTATCCGAGAGTGCCACAAAATTATCTAAATGTTGTAGTTATGTCTGCTACATGACTAAAAAAAACATAACTCTGCTTCTAAAATGTTGTTCAACTCGGTAAAATTGGGCTGATTCGATCAATCAAAATCAGTCAGTCGTGTCGATAGCGGGTAGGCAGTATAACGTGCTGCCAAACTATTGCGCGGATATTTTTCATATTGGATCCTGGTACATTCGTATTTATTAGTATTTCCATTTATAACTAAACTTTAATGCTAGTATCAATCATAGCTCTGCTCACCGTGTGTAGAATATGTAGAGCTCTTCCATCGTTCGTGGATGTTATTGGTAGCGTAGTCATACTTTTTTTTGGTTTTTGTTTAAATAAAAGTTTCAGTTGATCACCTACAGTGTCTTGATTTTATCATTGCGTACATGAAAACTTGGTTTTGCGATTTTAACTCCTGTGCTACTCAAGCCTCGTTTGATATATTGCGTGTTACTTTGCTTTTAGGATTTTTAATTGATTTCTGTTTCAGCTATGAATAGTGTCAACTCGTTGATATTTTCGATTTGAGTATTTTGAGATAGCACCTTCAGACTGACTGGTATGATGGTTATATTTCGCGATAAATCACTTCCCTCAAAGACTTTCTGCTTTAAAGATCACCTGTTGTCCATCTTTTTTCTGCCCCTCTCACTTTGTCCCATCTTCCGTTTTGTTTCTATATGCTAGGAGTCCGTGGTGAAATTTCAATTTGAAAGTGATATTGGTATCAAACGTGCGCCGCTGCCTAAGCCCTCAAGCGTTGCCGTGAGACCGAGGTCTTGCTGCCTTGATGTCGCTGCTCTGCCAATTTTTTGGCAAGATTCGCTTGTGATATTTCCCCGCCGCCGCCCCCACGCCCGCCATTACGGGCCTCGTACGAGAATTCGGCCTAGGTGAAATTGATCTATCATTTACCCATCTCGTAAAATTTGCCCTTTATATTCTCATACGTAGTTCATGTCGTTCATGAATAAAAAATTACAAGAAGTTCATTCTAGTTTTGGTGAAGTACTCCTTGTTGAATTGGATGTGTTGAAAATATTCACTATTTCGTTTTCAACGGTGAAAGTTGACTCCGACCTCGTCTGCGAATTTTCCTTCATCAATTTCAATTTATCCTTTCCGTTTCTGTAATATTCAAGAGGTATACCGAATTTACGTTTCAGTTATAGTTGTTGTGATGTTCTAAAATTAAAATCAGACTGACGTTGCACCATGGAGGCGGCGAGACCATGCCAGAGAGCGGAACTTGACGCTCTATACCATTGCTTGCTCAACGCTCTTCTTTGCTTCACCTTCAAAGAAAAGCCCGTAAATTTTAGCCACGTTTCTATAGCACTTTCTCGCAGGTCTCCAGTAAAAGCCCTCACAATTTTGCCTTGCTCGTAAGAAAAAGAACGTGCTTTCCGCACCCTGCGCTGCAGCTACTATGGAAGTTATTTTGGGCTGCTGATGCATGGCACAGCAGCACGTTAGGTTTCCTCGAGATTTATGGCTATCGACATTGTCACGTCATCAGTTGAACTGTAATGAATGTGGTTGCACTTTTCTCTGAGGACTGGAACGCTTCGATTGCTGTAGTTATGCATAAAATTAGATTAGACGCTTCGGATCGCTCTCAGGACTCATTTGAATGCGTAGTTTGGTGGGCGCATCGCTCCCTGAACGCGAGCATTTTGAGCCTCGAACGTAATTACTTGCTGATCGTATGCGTTTGAAATCAGCCTCGGCGCTGTATCGCTGCGAGCCCTGCCTCGTGCTGTGCGCTTCGTGTCGCCTTTGTCGCCGTGTTTCATTGGTGTCTGCACTATCAGCTCAGGCACACTAGAGTTGTCGCTCTTGGTCTTCGTTTGATTAGGAGCACTTCTTTTTCATGCGCGGTGAACACTCGTTTGCAAAAACGTTGAGCAATCGTTTGCAGTAACTTTGAACACGCATTACCAAATTGGTAAGCACGCGTTTTCTACCATGTTAAGCTGATGTTTGCAAACATACGGTCTAAAAATATTTTCGGTTACTCACTCCTAGTACCTAGCTATGTCAGTTATTCGTTCGATCATTACTACGAAATGTATTTTATTAGTGCTGATGTGTTTTTGCGTCATGGATATTACTGTTAGTCGGCTATTTATTGTCAATAGGTTGAAATTCACATATGGTTACTTAATACTAATCAATTTGAGCAGCAATATTTGATGTAGTACAGCCGTGCATCACGAGGTGTTTAGGTCGCGTGTGCGAATGGTAATGACAAAGCGCTTCATTTATGCGTTGTAATATCCCCAGTATTCGTTAAGCGAGGTGTTACCGTTATAGGCCAGCTCTGTGCTGTCTTTAGAATCAATTGAGTAAATTATTGCGGGCCCCGACCCGTGCTTAAGCCTGTGCCTCGTCCTATTAAATTTGCATTATTTTCGATCATTTTTCGTGCAATATACAGTACTTCGTGCAGCTCCTACTCGCTCTATGAATATTACACATCTAATTGTCCATTTTGGTTGGACTAATCGGCTTGTGGGATTGATTTTCTTTTGCTGCTTCCCAAAGCGGATGTCGACCTACTCCTGCTTAACGTTTTGATGCGACTGTTCTTTGCTGCCTCGTCGATGCTGAGGTAACGCTATGTTTTGTAGTTTGTTCTTTCATTGAATTGTATCCGATGTTTGGATTCCTGTTCAGAGTTGTAAGCTGAGCCTTGTGTGGCCTGCACTGAAGTCTCTCTGTTTACAGGGATCGTTGCTTTGAAGAGCTCCGATTGAGGGAGTGAACGTCTCGCTAAGTTCTATCGATTGCCGATGCGGGCTTTGGCCTTCACTTGTTTTTCTGCGGGAGTCGTGCGAATTTTGCTGTGGGATGCGAGGGATTACGGTGCATTCTCCATCCCAGTGTTGTGTCTTTATTTTCGCTAGGTTCTTCTTTTTGTTTTATACAAAAGAATACTCCGAATGCAACTTCACGATTGAACTTTCGTCGGATATCCGAGCTTTTGAACTCATTCATCTAATGACCAGTACCGTCTGGCTGTTACTTTATCACTTGCTGCGGAGTATTTTATCGCATTGCCTTGGTCGCCAATCTGTGTCTAGCCCTTGAAAAGTGTGTCCGTTGTGCAGAGCTATTGTTGCTATAGTATTACTTTTCGTGAAAACGTGCTTCATCAAGGCTTACTGTTTTTCGAGCAATTGAACTGGTGTAAAAGAAGCTTCTCATTAATAATCGAAATGAATCAAACGTTTATGAGTCATGAAAACACCACGTGCAGCTGTGCGTTTTCCTTTGTCAGGAACTCTGAAAGTTGCTAATCCCACTTTTTTGTAAGTTGATATGTGGCGGTGGTTCACTCGTCGCAGTTTCCGGTTTCATTCGCTACTCAGAAAGCGGACGATAAGAACCGGCTCGATCTTATCGCTACCGTTAGCGGTTTCTCCTCTGGCTCTAGAATAGATTCTTCGCCGATTCTCCGTGGCTTGTGACGCTTTTTTGCTTTGACTCTGGATGTTTTTGGTATTTTCACATTTGCTTTTCCCGTCGAAGAATTTTTTCCTCTCTGCAATGCGCTTTATGTTTATTTCGTCGGACTCGACTATTACGGTATATAATCTTGTCAAAATTATTTTCTGATTTTTTTTTTCTCCCCTGGATTTTACGACTACTTCACCTTTATTAAATTTAATATTGAAATTATACGTTTCGATGCGAAATTTTTTGTGTTCTCTCTACCAGACAACTGTGCCAGAAATTCGAAGTGTGTGTGTACGCGCGCGTGGAAATAAGTTGTCTAATTTTACGAAGAAGTTTTCTTTTGTATAACTTCACTTACGTTAGTTTACTGGTCAGCGCTAATCCGACTTGTCTCATCGAACACTCGAGCAGCGACGACTCAAGTCTTCTCATCTGCTCATACAGTCGAGCGTCGTGTGAGTGAGAGCAGAGTCTGTTCCTTTCAGGCTTACGGTTTTGAACATCGTAGCGTTAGTTGTTACTTGTTTCGATATTTGAACTCGGTTTCTTCTTGTTTATGTTGCATTTCACTTATGTTTCGTTTCGAGGCTTGTTTTTTATTCGAATTTTCTTTGTAATGTTAACTTTCATTGTGTGTTCTAGAGAATTTCTTCTAATATTCATTTGTGCATTGCATTTCTGATGGCGTGAATTTTTCGAATTTTGTTAAATATTGATTCTAGATTTTAATTACTGGTATTGTTAAGCGTTATTCTTCGTTATTTTCTCTCACACTCGTCCAATTTTTCATTAAAAATTCCGACCCTTTCATCTATAATAGTCTCGCTAGTACGTTCTTGTATTCTTGATTCATCTTCACTTTACTATTTGGAGGTATTTTTAATGCAAGCTAGATTTTATTCATGCAAGCTAGATTCGAAGAAATGCAAGCTAGATTTTATTCATGCCAGTTCCCTGACTAAATTGCTTCTTCCATGCCTTTTTCGATACTCTTGGACTATGAAGCTTCTCATTTCGCCCTCTTGTTTTGTTCTAGTTCTTCCTGGCTTATTCTGCTGGAGAGAAATCCTCGGCTCGCAGTTTTCGCTCACATGCCTTGTTTATTTTTTCCTTCATTGCACATGCTGTGCCGAACTCTACTTTTTCACTCGCATACTGGCCGTTGGAACAGGCAGTGCAGGCTCGCCTCTCTCCGCCACGGAGCTGGTCCTCGCAGCGCCCGTCAGACGCACATCTGCCAATCTCCATGGAAATGAGATGCCGCCGCCCGCACCCAGACTCTCATTGCTGCCTGCGCCCGATGCAACCACGCTCCTCTTGTCCCTCATCATCGCGCGTTGCAGCGCCAATTTTATCCCCGATTCGCCATTTTCGATTTGATTTGTCCCAGCCGCGTGCGTTAACGAGCGCCAGTTTTCGTTGGAATTCGATGTCTGCTTGTTTATGCTGCCACGCTTTAGGTTGTAAAATGATTTCTGTATAATTTTGCCTTGCCAATTTACAAGAACATTTTTCAAGTCTTCGTTGACATGTACGCGCAACAAGCATTCTTTAGGATTTTGGTTCATTGTTGCTGCTGCAATGGTTTAACGTTGATTGTGATATTGCACATTCTGTCCTTTCTTTTACAAATTTGTAAATGTGCTTATCAAAAATTTCCTGTCAATTCTTGTCTTTCATTCTTGTTTTGTTCAAACTGGTTTTTTATTGAGCAAGTGAAGTAGTACCTCGCATTTGTGATCCGTGTTGCCACTTTCACATGTCTCTCTATATATGGTATTTCTGTGCTCAATTAGAACATTCTGCGAATTCGTTGGGCCTTTTTGTAAATGATTGGATGGTGGCGATCTAAGAGTTTTTCTATTTTGCCCTGAAGCAGAGTTTGAGCTTTCGCCTGTACAAATCCACGCTGTGAACTGGAAATTAGTTTCGTTTCGTTGCAAAGTTTCTCCCCTGCTCCGCATATTGGATTTTGAGCCAATTTCTGGATATGAGTGAGACTCGTCAGGTCGAGGCTTCTTGCCTTTCAATTTGGGAAGCTAAACTGACGTTCGAAGCTGCGCTCGAGACATTTTTTTGCGATTATTAGTTTGTGGCTGAGATACAGACTTGCTGCAAATAAAAACAACTATCTATGTCTACCTGAAAATGGAGTAAACGAATTTGATGTTTTACAAGGTGAAATTATGACTAATCATTAATTTTCACTTCTGAGCCATAGAAGGTATTAATTGAGCTGAGTATAAGATTCTGAAATATGACCTATTACTTTGACGGCCTCTCGTTGAGATCTCTACATGACAAGGATCGAAAGAGCGGGGCTCGTTAACATAATGCATTTCCCCATCCTCTGTTTTTTTCTTTTGCGTGTTTTTTTATCATTATATATACGTTTCATTTTTGAACTCTTTCTAACTCTTTTGCTCTTACTCGTCTTATGCTTGGCCGGCTTTGAAGCCTAGGAGCTTCAATTTTTTGTTCATTGAGTGTGTTAAAAGTGGTGTGGGCTCGGGCATGAAATCGCATTTTCTAATAGAAGGCTCTTCAGACCTCTTGGCATCAGAAAAGTAAGAAATGTTTTTATACGACGTGTTGTTAATAACTAGACTGCAACTTTGACTTTTTATTGATATATTTATTAGGTCGATCATTTTTTATGATTCGATTCAGTTTCGTTCGTGCATGTTTGTAAGATGAGCTCTGTTTGAAAACGTCATTTCAGTAGTGCTTGTACTCGTCTTAAAACTCTCATTCTTACTGAACTGAAATTTTCTTGTGGAATTTGCCTCGTATTTGCAAAGACATGGATTTTTCATCCATCTTGTACGAGCAAAAGCTACACTGAACGCCAGAGGAATGTACGCCAGAAAGCTAGATGTCGCGGTGAGATGGAACGCAGCGAGGGGCGTAGCGCACATCCCGATCAGGGGCGTGACTTGCCGCTATCCGGTGTGCTGCTGGTGACCGTGGGGATGACCTTGCTCTAGTGTTCTTACATAAAACCTGGCTTTCGAAGTTCTAAGCACGCGATAAGTTCTGTACGTTTGTGCGAGATATGCGACAATATTTCATGCCGAAAATCACACTAGATTTGCTTCGTGACCAAAGTTTTGGGTTATAGGTCTTAATTGAGAAGCTTCAAGCGACCTGTAGTCTCGTCAGGAGACTAAGTTCGTAGTCGTAGCGTAGCATTAAGCGAATTATAGAAGTAATTTTGTCTCATCGGTCTTCAATTCAGTTTAACTCTCAATAAATAACAGATTTCGTATTATTTGATCGATATGTTCTTGGAACATAAATCGAGGTATGAATCATGCTTATATTACATAATTTTTTTAACCGAAGTGGACGAGTCCCGTTCTCACTAATTTATCTTTTGGTTGTATTTCATTGTCTTTTCCCCTAGAAGTGAAAAGGCTGTTTCAATACTTGCTTTACCGTTTCAGTACTTGTTTCTGTAACTGTTTTTTTCGTATTACTGAAGAACTACTGAAGAGCACTTCCTTGCTTGAAAAACTTTTGGTTGAATGGATGAGCTATTCGACACGAGGTTCTCAGTCCCATTTTAGCGTCGCTAGTGATGTTGCGTCCTTCATTTCACTATTGAATTACGTTTATTGACCGGATGGCCGGTGCGCGGAAGCGCTATATAATTACATCATCGGACTTGTAATTAACTCCTTTTTTATTTGAGGAAGTGTTGATTTTTACTCATTTTACGAACAGGATGCATCCAAGCCTTCGAGACGACGGGTGAGAATTCTGAGTTCCGTGTTCTCGGGGACACTCATTCAAACTGTGTGTATCGGAGTGAGACGAGGATGAGATGCTTTTCTTTTGAGTCTGATGTTGAAAAAACAAAGTACAATCTCTTCCAGCTACTTGAAATTATATTTTCAGCACAACAGAAGCAGGCGGAACTAAATGATCGTACGAGCTATTTCAACGAACTGTAGTTTACTGGTAGCCTGCTTTTATGGGTGCGTTGTAATAATATTTGTGAGGTCTGTATCTCGTCTGATATATTTGTGAGGTCTGTGTCTCGTTTGATATGTTTGTAAGGTCTGGGCCTCGTCTGACGTGTCTTCATTTGATCTAAGTGAACAAAATTGGTGTATATTTTACTTAGCTTTTCAGGAGGCTGCTATGCTTGCGTGAAGTTGAAAATAAAGTTCAATTTTGAGTGGTCTGCTCGGAAGCTGTTAAGCTCCTTTCATTTGCTTTAGGATGTGTTTTACTACTGTTTATTATTTTGTAATTCCTAGTGCAATATTGTTGGTTCTTATAGCTTGGGAGGGTTCAATGAATTATACCTGCCCAAATAACTTCATTGATATTCCGTAAATGGTTATGAAATTGTACTAAAACTGATTTCTGAGGTTAAACATCGCGTCCTCATACATAGTTTCTTGTTTAGCGTCTGAGAATTTTCTTACCTAGAGTTGACCTCTAGTAGATACGGAACCACTTCTGAATTTCAACCATGACTGAATGCGAGAGCAATTCAATAGCTGCCTCAGAGAATAAAGACGGCAGGTAGGTTTTTTCTAACCAAGGAGTGCGGAGGGAGCCGGTGCTTGACCGAGAGCTCGGGGCACTAGTGCCGTTAGTGCGCAGCGCCGGCTCGCTCCTGTGCCCCTCGGCTGTGTCTAGCATGGCTTTATTTCTAGTTCCCTTCTTTTGTTGCTATTGTGATCTTTGCGTTTGTTGCTTGGATGGGTTGCATTGAGGGTGATATGAATTGTTTTCGACCTCTCGTTTGCGCTGTTCGAAACTGGGATACTTCTGAATACCCAAGGTATATAGGGAGTGATTTCACATTTTTCAATTTGAATCGATTGTGGAGAAATCAAAGATAACGGGTCTTTATTACTACCTAGTTTGACCGAAATCTTCCTCGTGTATAACGAATAGCAACTTACTCGCAGGTGTTTCATAATCGGATGCTACCCAGTGCTGTGCTCGTCCACTTGAGAATACCAGAATACCGGAGGGTTCAATGTGTCAATGGAGAGGCCGCGCCGTGCACCGTTACTTGCTCGCTCCTTGTGTCTCTCGTGCCGAAAAACCATGTGCCACTCCGCGTTTGTCCGTGTGCACGTCCTTTCTACCTCAGAGATCTTCATGATGCTCTTGTGCATAGATTTTCATTAGTGTATTGGTTGAAATTATCTCTGTACCTTGTGCGTTGCGAAGGTCTGTTATTCTTGTTCAGCTTTGTACGTTTCAGTCAAATTGAATGTTTAACATTGTTCGGACGTGAATAAATGAAGCTATTCAGCGAATTAAAAGTTGATGCTTTTCTTAAGTTGAATAGTATTTGTTGCAGTATAGGCAAAATGTTGAAGGAAAATTATTGTAAGTTAAACTATACGAATATTAACTGAACTTTTTCTGAGGATGATAGCCATTCGAAAAATATTGTTTCTCTCATAGTAAAGGCTGGGTTTCCTAATCATTTCAAGAGTGAGCCAGTATGTGTTGTACGTTCATGTTTTATGTTTCTAGTGTTCAATAGTATGGAATTAGGTGGACTATCTTGCATTGATGGCTTAATCAATTTTTTGTGTAGTGTTTTTTCTTAAGAGTATAAAGAAGTAAAAATTTCATCACACGAATGGAGTTTATTTGGAATAACAGTTCGAAATTTTGACTCAAGTAATATTTTTAGTAGTAATTCAGTTTGAGATGAAAGTGGAGAATGTTTTTGTAATGTTTGCTGTAGCATATCTGCAGATAAAGAAATTTAGGCGCGGTGAAGTAGTTCAGCTATGACTGATAAATATTCTGATATTGTCAGAATTGTCTGTGTAGGGTGGGGGATAAAAAATACTGGTAAATATTTTTGTGCATTCACTTCACAAAGGCAATAATGTATATGGCCAACCCCACTCGGACCAGACCAACACAAGTTTTTGTGGAGCAAGATTTAATCAGGGTTAACAGAATGGTTTAGAATTTTCCGCTCCAGAAATATTTTTACGTTTGCATCTGGTTCGAGTACTATGTAAACGTGCTATATCTCAGTTCAGGGGTATACAACCTATCAGTTCAGGGGTATACAACCTATATAGTAGCGTTAAGTGTACCTTCAATGACATAATGTAGTACACTGCTATCATTCAACACTGAAGATGCAATCTTATTTTGAAAAGACAAAGCTTCAAGCCTACCCTGATTTTTTTCATGCGTTTTTTGACGTACGCACCCAGTAACTCAAACACGTGGCCATTTATGTCGCACGTTTTGTAGGGATTCATAGTGCAAACAATAGTTGTGTTCTAAGTGCAAGCGTTCAGTGACGTATCTTAGAAGCGGTGAGCTTACGTATTATGACAAATGCACGGTATAATTTGCGGAAACGAGTTGTTTGTCTTCGGCGAAATATAAAATAAAAATCTCGTTAGAAGCATCAGTTGAAATAGTATCCTAATGTATGTATTAGATATGGAGAAATGTCGAGCGATGCTCACAAGTGCACTACGATGCCCCGTTCATCGGATTGAACTTAAAAGAGCACGATGTTTTTCTTCTTTCGATGCTATAGTCTCCAGTTTTGTTTTTTCAAAGAAGATCTTACTGCATGAATTTTTGCGTGTTCTTGCATTTGCCAAGACGTATCGATTGGGAGTCAGGGAGAGAGCTCTTAAAAAATGTCAACCTTCGGCAGAACATGAGTGGCATGAAAGAGAAGCTGTGATTAGAGACGTATCGGTTTTTCTTGATTTGAGGGGTTTCAAGAACCCGACTCGTCAAGTGCTGCCTGTCATCTTTTGGGTCTTGACCTACATTCAAGTAAACGGTCGGATGTTATTGAGCAATAGTCTCATGCTATTTATTGTTGTCACCTGTACGGCTTGTTTTTTTTATTGTCGTAGCAGTAGGGAAACTGGCTTGTTGGCTCTCAGTATAATAATTTCCTACCTGGAAATTCTGAGTAATGAGCGTTTTCGCTCAGTCGCTTCTATCATGTAACGTTTCATCAATTATTTTTATTGAGAAGTCAACTGAAGACGAGCGATTATGTTTACGCTTCTTTGAGCATATTAATGTATTCAATTTTATTTTCGAAGCTTGCATGAGTCGTTCAAGTGTTGTAAAAAGCGGTGGACATCAGGAAAACTATCTCAGTGGAGTGCAAAAAATCAAGATGCCTTCATTGAAGGTAATGGGTAAAACCCTTATTATAGCATTGGTGAGTTATGTTTGAAAATTAACTGAATATATCAATGTACTTGAAACTCGACTTCCTTGCGAGGTGCAGTTAGTCATTTTCTCCTTGAATTTTCCATGTTAAATGAGGGAGAATATTAGTCAAAGACCCAAAGAACAGGTCTCTCACCCTGGATTTCATTGCATATATGCGCTTCCAATTATTTCATGTTTTTGAAATATTACAAGATGAATTTAGAAAGACCAGAAATGAATGCGACTGCAAACTGTCAACACGCGCCATTTCGCTTGAGTGTTGGTTCTCTTGTGGAGATGGTAGTGAAGTTTGAGTGCAAATCTCCTCTCTCAATCTCGGCCATTGCGGTTGAGTCAGGTGCTCCATTGCTAAACGAGTGGTCCTGTCTAATGGAGGATTAGGGTGGCGGAAAGGTGATCCAACCTTCAATTGAATCAATTCGACTCTGCGATGTGTGTGCTTTACTTGAAGTTTAGCCTGCTTTTCCGAGTCTAATGCTCTGGACCGAGCTAGGTTAGAGGTCCTATTTTTAAAATTGGTTATTTCAAGTTCTAAGCAGTTTAATAATAAAACTAGCGAGTTACACTTAGTGGTCTAACTCCCTAACGGTTTGATTTTCTTCCAGTTCTTGTATCCTACTTTAGAGTTTGATTGGACGACTGTAAGCATCATCTAACAGGTTAGCGTTACATCAGAACACGTCGAGACGGCGGGCAGTCGATCCTCTTTTGCTTTTAATTTTTTTTCGTTCACTGCAACTTGTCAAGGATGTCGGGTATGTTGGTCAGCTGTACGTGCTCTTCTGTGCCATCTGCTGCGACTTCCAACTGTCCTTTCTATTTCACTTACCCCTGAATAGCGGCAATTTTCCCCATCCCCTCACTAAGCTTCTTTACGATTGTACTTCACTTTCCCTTCGATCCTAGAGCCTTAACATCGATATTTTGCTGAGCTTTCTTCCGTCTACCTTCATATCAATGGATTATTTAAACTCGTGTGTGTGTGTGCTCGTGTCAGAGTGAAGAAGTTTCCTTACCTTTGTTTGCAATCCAGCTTATGTTGAGTAGACGTTCGGTTTAAAGCAAGCAAGTACAAAATCATCGAGCTACAAACGTCTGCCTATGCTGTTAGTGTAGCTGTAGCTTTACTTGGCACTTCTGTGATGTGACGTGGCGAACGTATTCTTTGTAGCGCTCCGGGCCCTTTGGATAACGAAGACTTGAAGTGTCTCGTTCGTCTTGGTAGGAATAGGAATTTGTGAGGGGTTCAGTGCGTGAGGGTTCGTGTGTAGTATTTTTGTATCGGTGTATTTTCCCGTGGAGAATTTGTTGCGGATTTTGAGGGTGCGCAGTGCCGATGTGCAATTCCCTGGTGGTAAAAGTCATGGAAAAACCGAGTTGTAGGAACTGTCGTAAGTGATCCGTGCATGCTCTGCCACCGAGTCCGCTGAGACACGAGATGCGTTGAGTGATCTAACGAATAGAGGCATTGACGTTCCCTGTGGTGTCGGGAGTCGCAGAACTGAGTCAGAATAGAAGTGTCTCCACGTCATATTTTGTTGAAGTATCCTTCAAAATGGCTTTCGACAGTTACGGTTTTGGACGTTTGTTTTAGATTTTATGTCCTGTATATTTTAATGCCACACTCTTATGTTATTTTTGCATTACATTTGGAATCATTTCGGTTGCATAAATATATTCCTTGTATACAGAAATATGGATTCTTTACATCCCTGTATCGATTACAGTTGCAACAGTGGAATGCCGTTGAAATTTACATTTTTCGTTGGCTTAAGAGCGGCCTTTCTATCCTTATACTAGGTAATTTCTTGATTTCGGAACACTTGTGTTACTCCCCAATGATTCCATTTCAGAAAAATGTCCGAAATATGCAAATTTTAAATTCTACTATTCTATTTATAGTGGCGCGTATAGTTCTATTTTTTCGTCCGTACTCGCTGCCCTTGACGTAGATAAGAAGCTTGCCCGCGTAATCATCCCCATTAAGCATTGACACGTCGCTCCGTAAACCGATTAGGCTAAACTTCTCAGAGCATAAAGTCCATTCCTCGTGAGCTGCACATGTAAAGGCCGGCTCTCAGAACAAGATGCAAACACGTCTCCGTCATAAAGCGTCGCGTTGCAACTCGAGAGACCTGGCTCAACTTTGCCACGGTGTGGCCTCTCGTAATTTGATTGAGCCCTTATGGCTCTGCTCTGGTCCGTACCTAGGTTCGGGTAGAACCTCCTTCTTTCCCTCTCTTGCTCTTTGTTCTTTTGCGTGAGTGTAAATGCACGGCTGCTTGCCTGAATTTGTTGGCGTGTAAATATTACGTTGAGATTCCCCTTATGTTCTGAAGCGTTCAGTGTCTTAAATCCGTGTTCTCTGATCAAGACTTTAAGTTCCCTACGCCCTTCGTTAGGGCTCACGGTTGGGTTAGCGCTACTGAAAACTAGAGATAATTTTTGGTCCAAATTTTCTTTGTTACATTTATCGCTTCATCGTATGTCCATCATACACGTGATTGTTTTTTCGTTCTGGCCAGCGCGCCGATGCAAATGTATCATCTACTATTCGTTAACACCTAAGTATCTACGAGTACTTGTTGCGTAATTATGGTAAGCCTTCTTCAAGTGAGACATTAAACTGAAGGAGAACCATTGCCTCAACTGGTACCTTAGTTTTTATCAGTATAAAACCATCCTAGAAAATTGGTGCATAACTTTTGGTTGAGTGAGCTTTATCTTCTTCGCTTGAGATGGAATTGTTTTCTCATGAGATTCAACAGACAAGAGATGCATTTACCCTTAGGGCCTGCCATTCCGGGGTTTGGAGCTCATTAGATATGAGGCAAGCTTTTTACGATGCTATCCTGGCATCTCTCCGTGTTACTAAATAAAATCCGTTACTTACGAGAGAAGTTTTATTGCTTGTTACGAGAGTTTGTACAAGTATTCCTTCGCAATTCCCCGCGCCAAAAGGATACAAGAACTTGGGATTTTCGTTTCTAAGAGCTTCTGGAGTGCGCTAATTTTGAGGAAAGGTATAGCTTTTTTCTTTCCTTCATTATCATGGGATTACTTGTTAATTTCTACATAATCCGAGTGTTTGTTCGTATTTTTGATGCCAAATAAGTTCATTATTAAGATCGAACGTGTTGTTTTAATGGATATATTGTAATCTTATTAGCGAAGCTACTATGTTCTCAAGCGTGTTTCGTCTGTGCTCAGGATGAAAAATGATCATCATTCGTTATTCACCAAGTTGCCTTGGTGAAGAGCGTTCAACGTGTAGAGTTGGAAGTGGTTGTCTGCCGAAATCCTGCAAGTTTTCCCTGTAAAAATCGTCGGTGTTTATACATAGGTATGACAAGCGGATATAAGCTAGTTTGTGTTACTCGTTATTCGACGAACGTACGATGTGAGTGTTGAAAATGAGAACTGTATTTCCATTTTAAAAGGGTTATTTTGAATCGAGTAGAATGATCATTGAGTGCTTCTTGGTTTTCTAATTTGGGAGGAGGTTGCTGATAATGCTAGAGAGTATGTTCCATTTTTTAATTTATTATGAAATAGCCAGCCGCGCGGGAAGTGTTTGAACGCGATATTTTTTCACCACATTATGTTCCATTTGATAGAAGAACTTCATCAAATAATTTTTTCTTTGTTCGTACTGTAAAGAAGCACCCGTAAATCCTTCGACTAATTCTACCGTAACATACAAGTAAAAATAAACGGTAATCATGGCCGAATCAGTCTCAATACGAGCATCAGGACGGAACGACAGGATTAATCGGACTCTTCTGGTGCGCACTCAGCTCTGTCACACGGCCGCTTCCCTGCCCGCTCTTGTGAGCATCGCGTGTCCTGAGAAATGATGGTTATTTGTGCGGGTGCTGCGATAGAGTTTCCCCGAAGCTCTCAGCCTCCCAAGTCTCCAATTACACTGTAGGATTGCGAGCATTGCGCTCATATCTTTACCTGTTGTACTCGACGTGCCATCGTAGTCTCGATTGGAGCCGCTGCTTTTGCTTTGGTGTAGCAGAGGTTAGGTTGCTCCACTTCGTTCTTTTTTGTCCCCATTTATTCTGGGCTTGTGATGTATACTGTGCTTGTTTTGTCTTTGGTAAAAAATCCATTCTATTCACATTTTTGTGTACTTATCATCGGATAATTCTAATTTTTCCACCTACCGTGAATGATAACTCTTCGTAAGCATATTCTTTCATCGAAGCCTTCCTTTCTTAAAGCCTTCTTGACTTCTCATAAGAGTCAGCTATTGCTGCTGTGTTGTGGCGTGATTACTTTCACGTAATTTGCAAGGGTATGTTCTGTCTCCCAGATTTACCTTTGCAATGTTCCGCACGCAGCAACTTGTAGTGGATGTTTAACTCTATTTTTCTACTACCATCAGTCGCTAGTAGTGTATTGGCCTCGATGGACCATTAGTGTCATAACCCCTTATTGCTTGGGCTGTACCAACCTAGAGATAGTATTTTTCAGTGTTATCCACTTTTGATTTTAATACGCAATTTCGTAATCGAATACTTAATAAAAATATATATAATGCTGAGAATGAGCTACCAAGATTTCTTTTAAACGCATTTGGAATAACTAATATGTATGAAGTGCAATACCTGTTAGCTGTAAAGATTTCGATTCCTTTGGATATGTAATGCGTTAATTGAATACAGGACTCGAAATTAGGATATACTTCATACTGGAGATGAGAACGCCCTAGTTGAATTATAGTTGCGATTTTAATACTGATGTAACAGAACGAGTTATTACCACCGTTCCCTTCTCCAAAGATGCCAGTCTCGCGGTCAAGGTTCTCCTGTTGTGCAGGTCCTGTTGCGCAACTCCACAGCTGATCTCTCTCAAGCTCCTTCAGTTTTTAGTTTGCATATAGTTCTCACTCATGAAAGCGCGATAGCATGTTCGTATTATGCTTTAAAATTTAGAATATCGAATGGACTGCGCATTTATGTGCTCCGTGGCCACCAGCCGAGATGGTGCAGTTTTCATCAGGAGACTTGACTGGATTATATGCTGTTAGCGTAGCGTTGGAATGGCTCCGCTGCTGAATTTTGTATGGGTAATGTGGGGATGCTTGTAAAACAGAACTGCGAATGCTTGCATTGTCGCATTTACTCCCGGGTCTGAGTTTAGTTGAGAGTTGCTGAAATTCCTGCATTTCAAAAGCTGTTTCTTCGTCGCAGTTTGCAGGACAGTTATACAATATATCCTGCGGTAGCAATTATCTGCAGAAATACCGGACTTGCTTTGTTTTGTGCAGGAGGAATCTTGGGAGTCGTTACTGGTGAGCGGCTATCTGAACTGCAGTGCGCTCGCTGAACTCTAGGTTTCCTCTGTCTCTCCTCTTCGTTACTCGGCAAGGGGCAAGGGTTGACGACCTGCTGCTCTAAAGGCTGCCTGGCCCGGCTAGTGGCAAGGCAGTGCAGGTCTTCTACCTGTTCTCCAGAGGCCGCAGCTACTCGCTCTTTGGCAGATCAGGATTGTGGCCTAAGCTGTGTGCAGCTTCGCCTGCAGACTCATCGTTTACATTCATTGCACGCGGCTGCGTAGTTCCAGTACAAATTGCTTTAAAGTATCTCCACGATACCTGGGGTTCAGGATCAGGTTTAGGTTGCGTGTGTACAGCTCTGCTGACTCATACGTGGCTGAAATCTTGAACGACTAACTAACGTGCTGTATTTAGGATTTCTATTTAAAACTTGCAGCTTACATGCGTCTGCGCTACCAGCGTCTGGAGTTGAATATTCTCAATGACGACCACTCGCGCAATGGTCTGGTCGACTTCAAAGATGAGAATTTTATGCCTATAGCCGTGTCGGGCCCTTCTGCTACTTTCAGTTGTTTGTTAGTGTGACCTTAAAGATGACTGCGTGACGATCATCGAGCTCGTGTAGGTTCGATTTTTTTATTGATGTTATTGAACACTCACGCTATAACTTTCACATTGTTATTACCTAATAGCTAATGATTATAACTTCTTCCATTTACGCCTCAGGAATAATACAAGCTTTTGTTCTACTTTTCTCCCCAAATATAGAGGCCTGAGAAAGACTGAAAGATTGATGTGGTGTCTTGGTAGAACAAGGATCGTCCAGTGAAAGTTCAGGCAAGCTGTGATTGTCATGTGAACCTGGCGCCTTCCCGTGCAGGGTTCCTAGCCCTGCCCAGCGCGCTGCACCTTTTGCCTTTCACCTCTCACTCTCTGGTGTTCAATTTCTTCACCTTCTTTTGTTTGCTCCTGAGTACTCACTAAATTGTTCTGATCTTTTTTCGTTTCGAGTAATTATTCTTCTGTTTAATTAATCCTGATTCCTTGACATTTTGGGGCTCTGAAGAAAAATGAGTCAGTGTTTACTTTCAAAATTCGTTTAATTTAGAAACGTTTCATTTTCCGTTACCGCTTAAATTATTAGCGCCAGAAACGCTGTGTAAGAGAGTTCGGGCGCCTGCTTGAAGTTTCAAAGACAGTCGCATCATCCTGAAGCGAGTGATCGTGCTGAAGATTCCTTCGACGTTTAATTAACATCACCTAAAAAAGTTGGTGACCCTCATCTCTGTTCTTGGTATAGATCTACGTTGGCATTGTTCAAGAACATTCAAACATGTATACCAAGGTAACCTTATCTTCTTACATGCGTTGTTCGCTCCTAGCTCAGATTATCAACACGTCGTGCTTGCGTTAACAATCTTGTCGCTGATGTTGTTTACTCCTTTAAATGGTGACTATGGAAACAGTTGTGGCTGCTCAGAGCGAGTACCGTGCGATGAGCGGCGGGCGCAGAAGCGGGACGCCGTGACCCGCAAGGGGCCTTCACATTGAGAGTTCACGCAACGGCGGCACCAAACGGTCGCCGCCAGCTTTGTCTTCACAATCTCTGTTGCGACTAAGCCCCTTCACGAAGCCAGCGTTTTTGTCTCGGCCCTCGGTACTTCAAAATGAGAGAACTCTTGGCTCTCCTTTTGGTTGCTCTCAGCCAGCCGCTGAGCGGTTTCTACTTCTTGATTGACTGTTCATTTTGGCTTCGTTAGTTTTGACTAGATGTCTCGAGGCTTTTTACAGACTGCGGAATTATTGTTCGCACTTGCGGTATGCGCCCATTTGGTGTACTTCAGAAACGATTCGACGTATTCCTTTTTCTATTTAAACTCGGTAAGAAGCGTTGGGTTTAGTTTATGTTCAACTGTCCAAATTAAGAAACCGTGAACAATTTTCTGAGTTTGTTTCCATAGTGTAAATGATCTGGCTAGCTCTAGAAAATTATACGGATGCTTTGATATAATTTGGATCAACTGTAGTTCCTAGTTTTTAATGCTGTGCTGTGCTCTTGGTATGACTCGTTCGTGTATTGCTTTTCTTGAAATTTGTTTACATCACGGTATGTCAACAAAAATAATTTTTCATCATTTTTAACATCGGACATTAGGCGATCTCAAGCCTAGAGGATTCCGGATGTTCAGAATGGGTGTTCATAATTGTACCACCCACGAATGACGAAAATGAGGACGCAGGATCATTGGTCTGTTCTGCAAATATCTTTGTCTTGTGGTTTTTCGTTTGCTTCTGAAGGTATTTCCGCTCCTGCTTCATTTTGGGCTGTTCCTCCGATCGTTGATACTTACTCTAATCTTGACGAGACTTACGTGTTTACCTACTATCGTCTTTTGAACAGCCAACTTAGTATTGCCTGCTGTAAGATTACAAATACGGGTCTTGAAGCGGGTATTGTAAGTCGGTTTTGACGAATAAATTTATGAAGCTTTCAAGTAGAAAATTGAATTCAATTAAAAAACTCATGTCCATTCTGTAAAAATCAATTTGAATATATACTTATACATGCACTCATACATGATATTTTCAAATTCGTTCAATAACGAAGTGGTTTAATCACACTCATTCTCTATATCCAAGCATAGTGCAATGAACAACGACGCATTGAAGTAAAATTGCGAAACCTGTACACTGCAGGTCAATGATGCTTTTCTCTTTGGAATCGAGTATTGCAAGTCTAGCCTTGATATGTCGACACCAAATAACTTATGTAACGCCAACGCCGACGCGACCCAGTGCTCGACTGGCTGTGATCTACTTCCAGCCCTCAATATAAGAAGACATTCATAATTATTTACGAACTTTGGTGGCATGTCTGTTACAAGGGTTCTAGTCTTTGATGTCATCTTTCGGAACATCTCTTAGCATGCCTTCAATAGCACTCACGCGTTTGTTTCATTCAACGCTGCTCGGTTTGACTTATGTACTAATTTAGCTAGACGTTTGACGAAAGGTAGCCATGTTATATGATCTGCCTAATTGTTTTTCAGTTACACTTGAGCGTACTTATCTATTTGTAACTGTCGATTTTTATTTTATTTGTTTTTTTTTTGTACACCTAGCCAATTCTTTCTATAATATGCGCGAACTGATAGCTTCGTGATCAAATCCTATGCTTATTTTTACACCATCGAGGCACGTGCTCATGATGATAAGCAGCTTTCATTAAGAAGAGTAGGTACTACTTAATTTGATTTTGGACTATGCAAATATCAAGATATTAAATTGGAAACTACTATAAATTTCATTCCTATCTTAATAATATGTACTTACGTTAATCGTATGCGTGAAAAAGAACTTGAAAATCTTACTTTTGTTTAATGGAATTGGACCATCGGTTTTTTCATGTGGAAGAAAATGAAGATACATGACTAGCCACTAGAAACGATTCTGTTGTAGTTCAATTTCACCATATGGTGAAAATAGTCTTGTAATCTTTGGAAATAGTCATCCGGTATTGATAAAAACGCAGACAGCTGGAGAAATTTTATTACTAAAAACGCTATTGCGAGAACAGGCGTTCACTCTCTCGCCAATTGACTGGTAACAGCCCTTAATATGGCCCAGGTTGGTGGAGCGGGCTCCGGAGAAACGTTCGAGTCGGGTGACCGAGTGGGCCGGTATTTGACTGTAGGTCCGAGTTTCCTGGCTCTCATTTCTGCTAGTGGTTTGCGTGTTTTTTTTGCTCGCTCAGTGAAATTTTCTGTTCGGCGCAGCTGCGTTTCGTTTTTCATGTTCTGTCGAGCTATCATGCGGTAGTTTAAGTATGCCTTGGAATAAGTGAAAACTTGGAAAAGTCTTCGTGTATTCTTTACTCGTTGGTAAAAGTTCAGCGCGATAGTTGGGTTCGTCTCACTAGCATGTGTTAGGGATTTAAGTTGGACTGGAAGCGATTGTTTTTTACCTCCCTCTTCTCGGCAGGTCGACGCGTCGTGCAAGTTCTTGCAGGTGTTATCGATTTTGTGTCTGTTAATTTCTTCCTTTAATATTTAGTTTCATCGGCAGGCTCCCGCTCCGACAACTTTGTAGATACACTTTGCTATCGCCGTATTTTGCTATTTTAATTATTCATAATACAGTCGTTTCAAATATCTTCCTACTCTAACAGTTTATACGACTTTCAAGTCGAAACAATATTACTGTCGTATTGTATGACGCAGTGCGTTGAAATTTGCTCGATTGTGCTCGTCTCAGAGTATCCTTGTTGGTTCTGTTTATCCGCAAGTGACTTGATAATACACGTTATATTATCACGTCGAAGCTTGATGACTTCCGCCAATTAATGCTGCCGCCACCGTGCAGCGGGTAATTGAGTGACAAACTCGTAGCTTTAACTGTTCGTTTGTCGGGTTAGGCGACATTCCTCTGATGGAGCCCCGGCGTCACTATTGCAGTAATGTAATTCTCTACGCCACTTCTGCGTTATCTTTGCGCGTTCTCTAATGTCTTTCTATCATGCGTGTCAGCGTTGGTGTCGAGTCGGTCGCTGTTCAATCTCTTTGCTACTTTGATGATCTCCCATCACTTTTCCGTTGTACGGAACCAAGTCCTTTTTAAAGACATTAATTTACGATTGTGTTCTGAAGCCAACCTCAGCGAAGGCCATTTAGCAGACTTGTGTCACTCGTTTACTTGCGTTTGGACTTTGTGCTACCAAAGCTAAACGCAGAATTTGAAACACAATGTTCTGTCGCTAAAGATGGGTTTATTTGATTCTTACGATGCCTATTGCATCAATTTTGGTATAGCCGTCATCTTCTTATTTATAATTTTTTCCCGATTGTAAACGAGACGTGTGTTAATGTCATACGCTGATGCTGTCAGCTCTATTTTAAATTTTATCCTGCGGGCATTGTTTTGAAGTTAATAGCGTTTTGTTTAGTCGGGCGCGGTTATGTTTCTCATTTGATCTAATGATCCGAATTACTCTACTTTTCCGATTTTTCACCGATATGAAAACTGAATGAACACGGAGTGGAGTGTAACGGTTGTTCATCCTGTCATGTTGGCATGTAGTTCAACCCAACCAACTTCAGTTGTAACGAAGTTGTTATTCATGTAACACGGTTGAGTTCAAACATGTTTTGTAGCTTATGCCTGGGAATATCACAATTGAAAAAAAAAAGGCTGATGTAATAATGGAAGTTCATTAAAGAATATACAGGCATGTTAAGATTGAGATAGATTTGCTTGGTGTTCACTAATTTTTTTTCAAAACTGGTATGGAGTTTAGTTGACGAAGGTCTTACTTGTGCTTCTTTTTTGTGTACATCGTTGTAACGTTTTGAACGCCAACAAAATTTGACTTATCTCTTGAATTATTTCTTTCGCTCAGTCAAGTGTAAGTAAAGAGTATGTTTACGCAATAGACTAGACGGTGACAGTAAATGATTTTTTCAGGAGAAGTAGAGAAAACAGCTACGCAAACGAGTGGCGACTTATGAATGCGTTTCTTTTTGCGTCGTGGTATACGCCATTTCTACTCTACATGTCGCTAGTGGAATCTGTATTTTCTTTTATGCAGTCTAGCTTCAATTCCTCAAATCGTTTAGAATAATAAAATGTGACGGCAAAAAGTATTGAAAAATATTGACTTCTAAAATTCTAACTACTTTTAACTTTTTTTATCAATCATATAGTACGTTGCTTCAAGCTGCATTTTCGGAATTCGGATTCGCTTTCCAACACATTTGTACAGCGAGGGGAAGATTTTTCTGTTTGATGAAATAGTTGTGCATTTTTTTGTTTTTCCACTCAGGATGCATCAGATTGGCGATAGTGTTAGGTTCGTCTATCGTATGCTTTGAGGACTTTTCCTCTTTATTCTTAACTTGGTTCTCTGTGCTCGAGGGATTCTGTGTGGGAATACACCTTGTGCATAAGTTTTCCATTTTCTCAGATCACACTTAAGTGGTTTCTTCTTTTCATTCGTTTTAAATCTCATTTTATGTGGATTGAGGGCTTGAAAATAAAACCAGCTTGTAGTCCTTTGTTTCTTATCTTTGTCCATGGGTCAGGTCGATACTGGTGTTGACTTCTCTCATCTGCTATTCCTTGGACGTTAGCTCGTCAGTTAAAGTTTGGATGCACATGAATTATTTGGAGGCCCTGCCAGCCTCTTGTCGCTCTTTGGAGCTTCTCAGTTTCCACTGTCACGCTTGTCCATGACTGAAGGAGACGAGTCCTGATCAGGTGCTCCTTTTCGCTTGTTTCTCAGCTTTAGTTCTTTTTGGTTGCAAATGTTGTTTTTCAGTGTCAAAAGATTTACCCATAATGTTAAATTGGATTTGTTTGGGTCCAAATCACCATTTCATAATTGTAATAGTCATAACATGTGTATGCATGTTTATGTTTTCACATCTTGTAACATATTTCACCACAAAAGATTCTCTTCATCTCCGATCAATTCTTCGTTGCAAAGTCAGAAGCACTCTTCAAGGGCTGCTCAAGTTTGGTGGCACAAAAGTTCGGTTTTGCATCCAATATCCTGGTGAATTTTATATATTGAATTAAGACTTATTGCTTAGACTCGGAATACTTGAATATCGCACTACATATTCTTTTTGCCGAACACCGTCTTAGCGAGGTTAGAAGTACTCTTCAATTAATACCGAGGCCTGGTCGAGTAGGGACCCGGTCGTGTCTAAGAGAAGCACCCAATATATTGATGAGCTTCGCGTGCCCCGAGCCCTTCTTTTATATCTCCGAGGGCGTTCGCGTGAAGGCTCACAGACTCGACCAGGGGTCCGGCCACTGCCATCCTCATGTGCGTGTGGCGACCTCTATTTTTTAGCTTAAATCCCTTTTAGTTTTGCTCGGTAGCGGCTGCCTTCCACGTGCCCTCTTTTAAGGATTTCAAGCCGTGTGGCGCTTTTATTCTATCGTTCTGGAATTCCTAAAATATTCTAGTATTCTGCTCTGTGATATATATACTTCGTAGTTTGAATGGTCTCATCTACTCCCTGAAATTTTTGGTTTAATTATGACTGAAGTTTTAGTCTCAAGAGTTTATTCCAATGTAAAGAGTTTGTGACAAAATTAAGTTTCGCAGAAGAAAGGTAGCAGGCAAATAGAGATGTGAAAAAAGATGTGATCTTCAATATCGAATTTGAAGTACGAAAATAGATTAATATTTTTTGCGTCATTTGGCTGTAATTGATGTTTACCGTTGGCGAGTTCTATGTAAATCTTTTCTCGTACCAAGCAGCTAACCCCTCAGGAGGGATGGAGTAGGCCACAGGCAATATGGTTAGGTTAGTTAGGTTTGACCATTGCTATGGAGATTGGCATCCCCAGGGTGATCCTGTTAGGTTCCCTCAGCTTTAATTAGGCCTTTGGGACTTCTGTCTTTCGATTCCACTTTGCTTTTTTAAATTTTTACACTTTTTTGCTCTCTCTTCTTGGTCTTTTCCTGATTCATTTTTGACTAGCTGCTTCTATGCGCATCGGATCTTCTGTGGGAACACAACTGATGCATAAATTCCGTTTTCTGCAGTCCACTCTAATTGGCTGCAGATGGTCCCTTCTTTTCGCTTTCTGGAGATCACTTTTCACGTGGATTGAGAACTTGAAATCGTGGCTATAACTAATTATCCGAGCGACGGAGCTAGTTTGCTACTATCATTTATAATAGGGCTATTACATTAGGCACAGATTTTTACTGAAGTATTTCCTAAAGGGTTTTTGAGACTTCTTTGACACATTGAAAAGATCGTTTTATTTCGAGTGCTCATGTTGAGGGTACCTTCAGGAACGCGTGATACGACGTGAAATAGAGTGGTATGTCTTAGCTACAAGATTTTCAGGTTGTAAATGAATTAAATCTTAGGAGCGTATTAATGAATCAAATTTTCTTCTTTGGATTTATTCACACCAACACAAGGTCGACCTTGACGTGTTTGCTATCTCCACGTAGAGTTTTATCATAGTGTTGGTAACATAGTGCCACCAGGCTGGCATGTTCATAGAGGAGCCCTCTTGGTGGTTTGTGGATGCTGTCCTGATTGAAATAAAGCGAAGCTTCAATATGGGAGTCTGTGACGACCCTATCGTTACCTATCAGCCACCGAGTGCCTCCATATCAGCCACATGCTACCCGTTGCCTTGCTCTGGTCGGCCTCAGGCTAAAAGCTTTGCAACTTTTATGCGGTCTTCTTTCGAGCATGTTTTTGTTGTTCGTTCCGTAGCTTTTAGTTAATTTCTGAAACAACGTGGCTACGGACCGTACGTCTTCTGTAATTTTCGATTTTTCTTCTCTCTACTTCACATAAATGTTGTGATGATCCTTTACTTTAATATTTTTTCATTACGGAATTTCTTGGTTGGGTTGTCGTCTTTCCTAGTTCAGTAACGTACGATGTGATAAAGATAGTACGAAATGTAATACTCGATTAGTGTCGTGTTTCCTTTGAGCAGTTCGAAAATTTACTGTATGCTTCAGTTGAAAGTGAAATTGAAATTTACTGAAGGAGATCCCTTCAGTGAGCATGGGATAGGTCAAGGCAATAAGGTTAGGTTAGTTAGGTTTATCTATCCTATGTTATGAGGACTGAGCATCCCCAGGAGGCACTGTTAGGTTACCTCTGTTCATAGCTAGACCTTCGGGACTTCTATCTCATGTGGCACTTCGCTTCTTTCCTTTTTCATACCTTCTTCGCTCATCATGTTTCTTGATATTTTTTCTCATTTTTCTCAACTTGCTGTTTCTATGCAGAGGGGACCTTGTATGGGAACACACCTGTGCATGGATTCCACATTTTCTGAAGTCCATGCCCAACACTACCTTCTTTACGCTATCTTGAGATTGCATTCCATGTGGCTAGAGAGCTTTAAACTAACTAATGATCATTATCTACTGAATAATATTTCCTTAGAATTTTTTGGGAAAGATTCGTGATACTTCACACATTTTCATCTTTTCAGGGTAAAGGAATCTGTTCCTATTTTAATGAGCAGCTTTGATACTTCGTGAACTTGATTTTATGGTGTGATTTTGATACTTAATTAGATAAATTTTACTCTGTTGTAGTTGTAAATATGTTTAAGTTACAGTGGGTCAAATAAGTATTCGTAACGTCATGAAAAA
>VOMN01050865.1:0-33382 GCA_014899125.1 Orchestia grillus | reverse complement strand
ACGTGGCCTCACTTCTGGTGGACGGGTGTAGCTTCTCCTCATATGGTCTCCATACCACCTGGCCAGGAAGGTCCTCTTTGGCTGACGACGACGCGATGATTTGCAGCTCCAGAATTACCTCGAGCAGTCCAAGCAGCGGCTCAGGCTCCTGGAGTCTGAAGGGCTGGGCGCAATTGAGCTCATGCAATTTTGTCGTTCGTTATCAAATTTGCTTTTGAGATTGAAGTGATTAACGCACGTAGCTAAGCAATAAAGGCGTGTAGAAATGTAATTCCCTTACAATGAAGTTAGTAAATTGGCAATGAAAACTTCAAAGCTAACCCTCAAACATAGATTGAATTAGGTTACGAGAAATTTTGTTTCGAAGTCACCGAATAATTTCAGATTAAAGCAAAATTCATTGAATTAACACACATCGCAAGGATGCAAATCCTAACTGCTACTGTTTTATATTCCATCCTTCAAATTTTCCGGGACACAATTTTACAAGAATTTATTTTAAAAGAAACGTAGTTTATTGATAAAAAGTTGTAAAAGGCCTGTTAATCGTCAAAATTCCAGGTGTGGGCTGCAAGTTTCACTATGACGCGCGACCATTGGAGCAAGATAGACACCCACATACACCCAGACGTCTGCACAGCAGCGCTTGAGACTGTTCCAAAATCTGCCTTTGAAGAGGGTTCTACGGCTCAATAATTACTTCGTCGGCGTGGTTAAGGAGCACCTGCCTCAGTGATGGTGCTGCAGTGGCGCCGTGCCGCACTACAACGGTAACGAGGAGAGGGACTCGGGAGCTTCTCCTGCTACTTGATTGATGCATGAGTACGGGGACTGAGGGCACGTACGTTTGTTTCAGTGAGGTCCTCAAGTACTCCAACAGATATACCGATACAGTGAAGATATACCTGCCTCTCCGAATTCGTTAGGCGATGCACCGACACTCACTCACTCTAAAATGAGAGACTGTATCGACCGGGTTAGACGAGCTGCTACATTTATGTGTAGAACCCAAGAGTTAAACAGTTAGCTGATGTGCCACAGAGAATGTACGATTTGACCCCATAAATTCTTGGCACCAAGCAACAACAGCATCAAAATACATGGTAATAAAAGATCAGCCGGAATGAAATTTCAAGGACAACCATGAGCGTTTCAATACTGACTGTAATGTTCTATTATGAGCGACGTTTTTTAGTTGGCAATAATTGTGACAATAGACGGTCAAATCCATGGTGAGTTCTATTGCACAGAAGCTTGAGTTCGATGAAGTGAAACAATGAGTCTGCTCACGTGAGGTGACAATCGCAAGTCAGAGAGCCGAGCAGCTGCAAAACTTCAAAGAACAAAACGCGAAAACCATGGCCTATGGAATTATATATTCAAAAACTGCTCAGCGCCTCACAAATTCCATTTTCTGGTTACAAAGTCATTTTCAAAGCATTAGCGCAGGGCACTTCGTGCCTGGGATAATGGTGCCTCACATATTGGCCGCTTGCACCCAACAGCATGGCTCCTGCACATGACAGTGGCGCGATAAGCTCTGCGACACGAACGAAGGGAAGCTGAAGCCTACGGAGGCTCTGTGAGTAATCTGGTAAACCTTGTTCTTCGCTCGGACTCCAGAATTATAATTACTGAGTCTATAGCTGGAGTCTTTGTGTGCTAATAGGAAGGAAGCTGCAGGGACATTTCTTCGACAAAAGATTGATTTATCTTCTTCATAGTAAGCCACAGCGTCATAAGAAGGCTCAGAATCTCATTCAATGAGCGGGCTTGCGCGACTGCATTAATTTTCTTAACAACACCGCACCAAGTCAAGCAAGCCTCGACCAAAGTTCACAAGGCTACGTCTTCCATGCTGTAGATGATGTAGTTTGGGTATTGGAGACGGGAATTGTTCCATGACAGGAACTATTGGGCCATTTACATTCTAAACCAAATTGTTTCTAGTTTTACACATGGTAAGTTTTTCGCAAATTTGTTTGCGATACTGTCGTTAAAAATATGAAACAATTTTTTGCCTATTCGTGACTTTTTTGTGATGTAGTCACATAGAACCGTAATGGAAATCGCTTCAACGGCTGTTTTCGAATCCGCAATTTTCAGGAAGAAATGCCACGCGCTGACCGCAAGGGAATGTGCTCATGTTACACGGGTAAGCCTTGTGCAGCGCTTTTGTGCAGCGCTTTTGTGCAGTGCTTCTCTGCAGCGCTTTTGTGCAGCGCTGGAGTAACAACTCGTCTGAGGAAACGTAGGTCCGCTGTGCTTTCAGAATTTGGAGAAAATCAGTGCGACGCGACGCCTGGTATTGCTTTCTAGCTTGAAGCTCTACAAAAATACGACTGAAATTTCGAAATGAATCAAATAAAAGTCGAAAATACTGACATTAATTTCTTCAATTCAGGGTTGTTTTCTATGAAATTAATTCGCTCACAGCATTTTATAGGGTAACTTGAGAAGACGTACGGCAACATGCTATCTTCAACATCTTCAACAGGTTAAATGCCCTAAACGATTACATTCTGTCAACTCCTACAAACAGGAAACTCCACCCTGAAACTTGGGAAACTTTAGCTCATAAAGACAAAAGTCTTGAGAAACTCGTTCACTCAATACTGACAAGTTCAGTGTTAAAAATCGTCTCCAGCCGACAAACCATTCATGTTGACTGTTCAAATCATGTTCCAGCCTCTGCTCGAATTGTAAACGAGAAAAAACCTCAGTTAAACCGAAAAAAGTGGAATAAGTTGACTTAAGGAGCGTATCATTCAAATCCCATGTTTGAGCAAGCATGAAATTCGCTTGACACAAAACTGGTGCAACAAGGCATCTGCAGTCCGCGGACCTATGTCATGGCGGAGAGGTAGCCGAACTGGAATAATAATGAGAGGTCACCGAATTACAATTTCCCCCAGACCTCTGCAAATACCTAATTAGCCCCTGACCACCACGAATAATCAACACCTGGTCACCGCAGCACACTTGCGATAAATAAGGTAAGGTCAGCGCGTCACCGGCACTTGCGCCTGGCCCACCTTCATTAATTAGTACACGTCGAGAACACAGCTGACAATGAACACCAAGCTAAAGCAGCGCAGCAATAAATTTATTGCGGAATTTGAAGAGAGATTGCCGCCCCAACTCACGAGCGTCATTAATAGGGTGGTCATTAATCATTGTCCTCTGATGAGCCGTGCCAGATGCCTTATTCCTATAGCTGCGGGGCGTGCGCCGGGCGCTCTGGATAATTGCAGCTAATGACATATTTTGTGCCTCAGAACGGGGCACTTTTGAGGCAAAAAGGACTAGCCTCAGAGAGATAAGTTATTGGTAAACATATGAATGGGTTTGCAGAAGGGAATATTAGTAGTTCTTTCTGAAACCATGACAAATTAAGCTAAAACGTAAAAACAAAAACGAGTCCTAAATACATTTCTCAGTGGTTCATGCTGCGTGCGGGTTCAAAAATGGGCCTTTCACTGGGTCGTTTTGCCGAATTCGTTTATATTTAAAGACCCTGTGCCGGCGATATTTTCGTCGCACCAAAGGCATTCATGCCATCTAGTTACCAATTAAGCTATATATGTCATATACAGTGTTTAGACGTAAGTATTCGGTCAGCTCTATTTTTGATATACTTTGAAATTTCTAGCCCTGGTTGGGGATAAAAGTGCAAGTAATTCAGAGCACATATACATATTTACCAGAAAATGTAAACAGAACAAACAAAATTTGTTCAGAACCATAAAATGAACTACGCAAAACAATGTATGGGTCCAAAATGTTTGGTAAAATTGATATAAGAATAAATCATTATTTTACTGCACAATTTGAGTATCTTGACTGAAAACCTTTTGAAAAGCTTCAGATAACTTCCACAACAACGTGTAACGTAAACAACTGCTAGTGGCAAAATCCTTGCTTCTTTAGATTTTACTGAAGATAGATGCTCAGTGAATACAATGCCGAAAGTCAAAGAAATACCCGATGCTATTCGAAAGTAAGTAGTTGAACTTCGTAATGAGGAATTAGCTTATAGGCAATTTGATGAACGTGTTGTGGTTTCACACTCGCCAGTTGGGGTATACACTTTGGAAGCACCGAGAGACTGGGACAATCTCCAATCAGCAAAGATTCAGAGCTCCCCGCAAGATCACAGGCCGCTCTCGACGCTACATGCTACGTGGGGTGCCGAATAAGCCCATGACAACCTGTAAATACCTACAGAAAAAAACTAGAGTTTCAAGGAGTTCCGGTCAGTTGAAAAACGGTTAATAGAGAATTGCATCGAAGTTTTCTACATCCCTTTACTTCACGCAGTACTCCTCTTCTTACAGTAAAACATGTGAAGAACCGTTTAGCTTTTGCCAGAGACCATATTGACTAAGGGACCTGGTTGTTTGGTCCTATGAATGCAAAATAGAACTCTTTGGCCAAAACGACACTCGTCATGTTTGGAGAAAAACAGGGATTGCCTATGAGTCCAGGAGTACTATCCCTACCGTCAAGCATGGAGGAGGCAGCATTATGGTGTGGGGCTGTTATGGCTGGTGCGAGCAACGAGATGTCACGTGCCAGCTCGTAACCGCGTGACGGTGTCACTGCCCTCGCTCTGACACAGTCTGGCGCGGAGTATGGCAGGACAGTAACACTTCCGTCGAGCGAGCTTTTTGTACCTACTGATAGGGTGTGTAGCATGAGCTGTTCGAGCCAGGATGTTTCATTAGGTTTGATCTGGAGCCAAAAGCTTTTTGCTTAGAACATTAGGCAAAATTTATTATTTTTGCCCCAAATTAAAAAGCTGTGTTACTGTCAGGGCCGGAACCAAAGCCCGACAAGACCAGGACTTTAAAAACGGTGACAAATTATTTCTGAGGTTCCATCTCCTTGCGAATAGACATTTACAAAAATCGGACGAATATTCGTTAGGCAGTTGCAAGTGTTTGTAGAGGAACACTTTTAGAACATCTTACAAGGCAGAACTAAGAAGACGTTCGTTCAATGTTGCCCTGTTTTATCTGAAGATAATAACCGTAAAAATGAGTAGAGCGTGTCGCATGATACCTGCAGTGTGCCGCATGATACCTGCTGTGTGCTGCATAATACCTGCGGTGTGCCGCATGATACCTGCAGTGTGCCGCATGATACCTGCAGTGATAGGGGTTGTTGCTTCTGTAGCATCATGGCAGAATTATGGTATTTCAGAGGTAAGCCAAAAAATTCCCAAAACATTTTTTCCTCTTTTTAAATGGGCATTACAGTGGCTACTTTCTCTGTAATATAAAAACAAGGTAATGGCTTGAAAAACTTTGCACTGGTATGCAGAAGACAATTACACGACTTTTTCAGCATGCTCAGCAGCTTGACTCTGAGGTAATAAGTTTTGTCTTCGATGTTTGGAAGCACATTGTGAAAACGCGTATGACTAACGTATATGAATGTGCCACTGATGTAATAAAATGGAACGAAATCCAGAGAGTTTGCGCCTTACATAACTTCATGCAAAGCTGAGGCATAAATTCGTTCATCTTTGACAGAGCGGAGAAATTCGAGGATGATGAGCAGCAGCGGCAATCTTCCTGATGTTCCCGCCTCGGCAGAATTCCCTGCCTCAGACCGAGACAACTCCATTAAAGTGCAAAGCCTTCTCAAATATTTCTCATGACGCCTCCTAAAATTCGTTCAAACTTTGGGCCATAAGTAGGGACTTTTCTGACTTCAATGCTAGACATGTGAAAACACAGATAAAATGACTTCAACTTTAATCATATGCATCATACATACTGATTATCCTAACCCTTATTCATGCATCTCGGTCATTTATTGTTTTGCGTTTGTTTCATCACAGGTGAGTGTGTTCCTACTGGAAATGGACTATTGTTCCTAGAAATGGACTAAGCTCACCTACAGAGACTGACCCCAAAAAATATCAATGGCTAAAAATACTGCATATTACAAAAACAATTGCCTTACTAACTGTGTTTTGATAACTATGCTCGTTCAGTGAAACTTCTGAAGTAATCTGCTAGATATGCAGATAGAGAGCATCACGTGGTAATATTAGTGTTGTACCGTTTTCAAAACCTTAAATTTATATCGAAAGCGAAACATGAACGCGTGAAGCCAGGGACCCTCCTTGTGCACCGTCGCCGAGGAGGAGAATAGAAGACCTCTGAAGCGCGCACTTTTTTTGAATCGTGAAAATTAATCATGTTAACATTATTGAAAGTACTTGAAGCAAAAAGAAAATGCTGAGATGTACGGAATGTTTGGAAGTGGTATCACCAACTTCCGATGGGATGCATAAACTTTGTTGGACAAATCGTGAAATAACCTAATAATGAGCCCAGTATTTTGAATATCTCGTCTTTCCCTCCTCATTAAAGGTAAGAGAAACCTTTCCTAAATAACTTTTCAGTAACTAAAAGCGAGCAAAACTGTGGCTAGACATAAGCATTTGTGCGCTACGTGAAGTCGCTGTCATTTTCTTTAAGGTAAATATTTTTATGAGCCATAGCAGGATATAGCGAATAATCATAGATTAAATAAACTCAATCTTGAAGGACTGAAATGCTTATCCTCGAGTGATGTGAGATCAGCAAGCGAGCAGCTCTTGAGACTTTTTGGCCCCAAAACTCATTCCGCTCTTGGAAGAAGTTACTGCCTGCTCCAAAGTTATTAAGGGAGAATGAATACAAATTTAATTCCTGAAACGACCTACTGAACTAGGGTGCAGTGGGTCTTGTAAGGTAATATATGAAATTTTCGAACATAGGTCTGACGACGACGTAAGGCAGCATCATTCCTCAGGTCATTTTGATTGAAATGCTTTGAAAATGGTTTGTTTCTGAGATATTCTTTCGAAGCTCAACACGATCCATGCTTGGCAGACTCGAGAGAGTGTAGATTTTGTAAGTTCACTTTAGCACCACAATTTATTTTCAAGAACGTGGACACAGAAGCCGAGTTATTTCATCATTCTAAGCAATGATGACACTTTATGCGAGAGACAACTGGGAAGTGGCTCTTCTTGTGAGTAATACATCCCTAAAATCTCCTTTTTTGTGAGGGAAAAAATAGTAGGGATAATTTCAAACTATAATTTCCGAGAGAAACGAAGCTGCACAGACTATTTGGTTCTCTGAGCTGGTCGTAAAATCGACCAAAATCTTCGCTGGCCCCGCCCTGGTGCCACAAAACACGGAAGCAATTCTTGAGACGCCGCCGCCCGAGTCTCGACTGTAAGGTCACCCAGCACTCGCACCACCTGCGAGCTCTCTTCTTCTCTAGGGCTCGGCTGATGCTGCTACTCTATCTTTTTGGTGATATTTTTCGAAAATCATACCTGGGACGAGACCAAATCATGCTATTCGTATCCCGGTTTTACAGACCGTTTGTTAAGAGTTGTGATTTTGTTCGTATTTTTTTGTAAAGAATAAGCGTTGTATCACTGAAGCGTTCACTGGCTCTCTATGAGTTATTTTTTACTAATATTTTCAGTAATTAATTACTTTTGTTCGTTCAAATATTTTTCCATGTACAACTACATGGATTAAGATATATAGATTTACAGAAATAATTAACCTTTTCGAGTCAGAATTCATGCAATTGATAAAGACATCTACAGATTAGAATTTTTGTTTCAGTAGACACATCTGTATAAATGGTTCATATTAAGGGGAAATTATAGTGTAATGTTAGCTCACGTATAAATATCGGATTTGATTTACATCAATGTATTTTTAGTGCAAGAATATGCCGCTGAAAAAATATTTGTGAAAATATCTGTACCATATACATATCCTAGGAGACTCAAAAGGGTTAAACTGGTTTGCTTGTTTAGAGAAATCCGTACAGTGAAGAGAAATAAGTAACTCCTCAGTTCAAAAATATAATTTTAAATTCTATTTGAACGAGACGGAATTCTGTAACGCAGTGAAGATACAGTATTATTAACAACGTACTCAAGTTAATTTCAGACTTTCAATTTTCGTTATACCAATCAATTTGAATTTAAAAAAATAAGAAAAGGCTGTGAAGAAAGAATTTACAACATCAAAAAATCTATTTATTATTTAGTTAGGCTTTCTATGCTAATTATTACTGCTTTTCAACGGCAAATGTACGCTTTTATTCTACTAAGCAAAATTTGAGAGAGGTCTAGGCCGATTGTCATTCGGGGACAATTTTCAATTCGATTAGATTTGTCACGCCTCTTGTATTTATTCTTGTAGTTACTTCAGCAACACATTCAGAGACATTGTCTTGGAAATACATTCGTTTTTAGGCTCTAGTTCCTACACAAATTTCTACGAGTGTTCCTTTGATATATCTTGTGATGCTTAGCCCCATTAATTGATCATTTGATTATTTATAATATGGCTGTGCCATTAAAACAAACTAACCCCTTATCAATATGGTTTCCAATGAATAACATGACTCTCGTCTAATTGTCTCGTCGGAACCATCTCCAGCAGTGTTAATACGAGCGTTGCGTGAAGGCACACTAGTTCCTGGATTGCATCAAGGGCAATATTTTGCTAAGAAAATACCACTGCAAATTTCTAAAACCTGGAACATTAGAAACATGATAAAAAATTCACAGTAATTCCTGTATTTCAGAATCTCTCGTCGGAATTCATAATAAATGCCCCCAAGCGTCTGTGCAGATATTGCATATGCCGATATAGAGTACTTGCAAATGCACAAAGAAAGTGTTCTTTGTGAGTAATAGCATACGCTTTTAGTCGTTTTTCTTCTAAAAGAGACATTGGATCAGTAAAGTTCTTTCGAATAGCACAGAAATTCTTGAAAATTTGCCTCCACGTCCTTGCGCTTGGAATTTCACAGCAGTGGGCGTTACGAGGTTAATTCCTAGCAGGCCAGTCCAATGCTTGGACCGCTCCCGTGGCAATATGCAAAGCCCGAGTGCAGAGCGAAGTAATCAGGATACTCTAGGATAACAATTTGTAAGTACACACAACAACGGAATTATTTATGCGTGCAAATTCTGAAGATATGTTTTTCATTTTTCATGGATGAAAGCACATGGTATGAGTATATTTTAGGTTATATTCTCAAAACTATTTTTGGCAACGCACCCCCCCGAATTACATTCAAAATCCTGATTCACTTCCCCTACCTTGCCATATTGTGTATATAGTTAAAAACGATGGATTCTCGTTCACGAGCAGAATTGTACGCAAGTCATTTACAGTGTTTAAGTGAGCTTCTAAATAGCACGGCATTCACAAAAAAAGATCATAAACAAACCTAAGTTAATGTTTTGAGGAAGAAATATTTGAAAAATTCTTGAAAAACAAGCATTAGATGATATTAATCTAATAATAATGATAGTTTAAATAGTAAAAACATACTAATAGGTAATCAAGAGAAAAAATGAGATAACCTAATTCTGAAATATTTGTGAGTTGTCTCATACGAAAACAGAAAATAAATAAATTCTGCTCTAATGCTTCGAATACTTCAAACAATCTAAAATCAATCAAATGCATGTATCGAATTAAAAATATCGTTTGAGTTTGCGTCAAAAAATCGATAGAAGTTAGTTTTAATAAGGTAATTATGCACTGTGTTCTATGAAGAAAATATAAATACCTGAGATAAATTAAATAAACTATCAGATAGCTTTGTTGATTGATATCCGTTCAGCCGTTTTGTGTCCTTCTAATGCATATAATTTAAGACTCTGAAAATAATTTCAATAAGAGTAGGATAAGAACTTAACAGTTTTCTCGTTAAATTTGCCTAAGTCCGACTACTTCGTATCTACTGCGTAAAACATAGGTATTAAGGAATAATGAGTAAAAGAAATTCATAATTAGATTCAACAGCAAGACTGACACCAAAAGACATGTAGTGACCAAAGACTTTATCGTTGTTCTGTTTCACAAATGATGAATGCTAAGCAACTAACCATTTCACTTTAAACGAAGTTTTAACCGAGTCATTTTATAGTATTTCCGCAAATTCTTCGGAAAGCATTGAAAAATCAGACGAATTAATCATCACAAATTGCTGCATGTTTGTTATGAAATCAATTCACTCAATGCCAGAAAATCTGACTTTCAAATCAGAGACAAATATTTCCAGATTATCCACGACGACAAATACATCAGAATCCACCGGCCATGACGCAGCGCACTCACCTGCAATCCCCCAATGACTGCAGGGTAATACCAAAACAACATAATTAAAGCGACTTCTTACTTTTTAAAGCGCTTCTAAGTTCTTCATTCTTTTCTTTCCTGTTCAACTGATTCATCCATTCAATCATAGAAACCGTTTGATAGTTATGATGATACATAAGCCGAACACATTAGCAATCACGCATACTTGCTCACAAGTATTTTTATACATGAAGTAAACATTCAGGAATAAAGCGCAATAAATCAAACGCACACTCACGCTCGCAGCACAAACCTACTAAAAAAGATTCAATCGTAATTAGTTTTCTGACCGGGAAAATATCTGTCTTCTTGCACTCAGAGCAATGTTTAAAATTCGGTATTATCACTCATCTTTATGGTGGACACACACTTGTTTCATTTAAGAATGAAATTGTACCCCTCGTGCGCCCGACCTGCACCACGGCCACAGCTAGAAGACGATATACTGCGCAGACACCGAGCTCGACCAGGGCTCGGCCTGAGATATGTTGTATGTATACACTATTTGTTTACTTTACCACACATCGAAGTGAATTTCTTATCCCCATTTCAGCAATAAAGTATTCAAGGTGATGTTCCTCACCTTTGAATTCCTCACCGCGAAATCTAAGGCATTCTTGAGTTGAAGAGAAAACTGGGGAGAAAAGCGACGCAGTGAGAAACTCAGAGAATCAGATCAAGAAGAACTTTGTGTGTGCTGCCTCCAGGAAGTATATACTTTAATCTGAAAAAAATAGAAAAGGATGCACTCCAGTCTTATTATTTAGGTTATTCCGCTAACAAAGCAACTTAAAATCTCTTTCGTAGAAAATCATAGACAAAGTTGCAGCTTTGGAAGAGTTGGACGCAGGGCGGAGGTGCAACAAAACTCTCTTAAGAAGAGCGGCCGGCATTTCTGCAACGAAAGCTTAATGTTTTTTGCGCCCATAAAAGCTTTTATTGAGGATGAAACTATGCTGGACCGGTGAGAATTAAATACCCATGAAGACCTGCAGCGACGCGTGAACTGCGGCCCAGCGGCCCACAAAAGAAAGGATAAGCCGACCAGAGCCGCCTGCTTCCCACTGCAACGGATATTATTACAAAAACTTTCTTTGGAGTGCATGAAACCAGGCCGTTGTCCATGTTTAGGCGGGAACTAAAACGTATATTCTACAATCAGAGACTGTTTTTTTGTGGTTTCAGGAAGAGGCTTTTAGTGCAAGGGAAGACTACAGCAGATAGTCTTCAGCAGCTTAAATGGATCACAAAGATACAGTTTTTTATTAAAATTAAAACACTTCATAAGAAATTATAAATTAACACTACTAACCTTCGTATGAAGGCTTAGGAAGTTAAAGAGAAAACGAAACTAATAACATAGAAAACATGGGAGCTTATGGCGTTGAAAATGTTCGCCAATTACAAGTTCCAACTTCTCGTGACTGATGAACAAACTGCTGCCTATTATCTTTCGAGCAATTGGTCGAGCTCCGTGAGACGAACACGAGCCAATAATTCAAGAGGTAATTCTTTAAAGGAACTCAAAGCCATATTTGTGAGTTTTGCTTCCCTGTAACTAATGGACACATCCTGGAGGCACTTTTTATTTATCAGGGTGGCCCTGAAATACATCTTAGCCATTATTAGTTCAACTTCAAACTGGAAGTAAATGTTAAACTTGATGGTAGAAACCTGCAGGCGCAAAGGTGCTTGAGCTTGAATGTTACCAACGTGAGCAGCTTGCACTAGTCCGCTTAGAGAAAGATTTTGTTCACAGCTATATCCGAGCACAGTGTCAAATTCTTGAACTTAAGAGCGAACGCTGTTAATAATTCAGCTTCATTGGGTCGAATTATTTGAAGTAGTTCAACCAAGAGTTAGAAAAATTCAAGGGGCTCCCGCAATGATCCTTGCTTGCTTATACAAGTAAACCTTAAAATAGAGTAAGTATATTTTAGACGTGTACTGCAAGATCTTTACCTAGTGTCAAACGAATATAAAGTGAACGACACGATCGCCTCGAATCAGAAAATATAACAATACCAGGTATAATTATTATTCATCTTACTCAGCGCAAGAAATCAAACTAATTCTGATTGCGCCCTGCATTATCCTTGGATTAAATCCTTGTTGGACAAGTGGATAGTTCATTCATTGATCGGAATTGAGGAAGCTCTAATTCAGCATAAGACTGACTGTTCCGCCAATGCTGTTTTCGGTCTTGAAAATGGGGCAAAGTTTGTACTCATTCTGTGAGGAAATCAATTGTGCCCTGCCTGCTTCCATCTGCGGGATCCAAAAAGGATCACAAAGCAATCCACATTTTCAGGCCCCAATGAGAGAACGATGTTGCTCGCGCATCCGAGGCTCATTTTGTTTCCTTGATTTTCGTTTATCGAAAAGAAAAGACGTGCAGCGAGCGGACTCGCGCGATGAGCGTGAGCAGTTAGGAAAAAGAACATGAGTAGTTAGGAAAGAAAACGTGAGCAGTTAGGAAGAAGAACGTGCGGCGTGTACGCTCGCTTAATGAACATGAACAGTTACAAAAGAAGACGTACAGCGCGCACGCTCGTGTGATGTGTGTGTCCAGTTGCGAAAATACAAAAATGAGAGAACAACCTTGATAGAAAATTCTCAACTTTCATAGGTACTCGTTATAGCAGTTTTCATTCGATAAGAAAGAAAATTTAGCGAAAATAGTACATCACAAATGATAAGGAAGGACAGCGATACGGCAGCAACTTCAGCACTTCTTAGAACTATTCCTTTGGTTTAAATCTGTGTACCGCCCTTGAGCTATGTTTCATATCATGAAATTAGGAATCAACATGTATAACACTGATATGTGCTTGCATCTCTTCGAAATCAACAAAACACATGATTAACCCAAAATTAATTTAATCAATTATGACGAAGATACAGGGTACAAGCCACACAATACCTACCAGAAGCTGAGTGGGATTTGGAGCTCATGGATCACAATCCAACAAATTCAAGTAAGAATAACCTAACTTAACCTAACCTAACTTAACCTAACCTAACTTAACCTAACCTAATCTAATCTAACCTAACCTACCTGAAGCAAAGTGGGATTTGGATCACATGGGTCACAATCCAACGAATTCAAGTAAAAATATTCCCAGCCAAGTACATTACTTAGAAGATAACTGAGCTATTTTTCTTATCATAAATTTTGTCGTCCATCCAAACTATAGGCCAAATAAAGATCAAATAAATTGGACTGAATAAACAGTTGTCAGATTGCGCGCGGGCTCTACAAAGGAAAAAAAGTGCGGTATAAACGCTCCTGACACCCAGAGATGAAGAGCTTTCAGGAAGTTACTTTCCTATTAACCAAAGTAAAGGTAGAACATTAGCATGAACCTGCTTTATAGGAATAGAGAGCCTGTCGCATATGCAGAAGCAGACTGCGAAGTGGATACTCTTGACTTATCCTCACATATTGAGATAATGAAGCTTGAGTGCAGCAAGACCCGTTGAAAATACTCGAATATGTACAGCCATTGAGACGTATGCTGAGCCTACCAGTTGTTCAAATATCCAGGAGACTAAATGATAATTCGTCTCGTAGAGGAAGTCGACAGCTCCAATGTACAAATGCAACATTTGGCACGAGCAGTGCAATTTCATGGTAAGAACTCAACGAATAAAATGTGGATGTTGAATACAATACTTTTATTTAGACATATTTGTATGAATAAAATTTGATCAAAAGCTTATTGCATAAGATATTCCTTGAAATAAGCCGATGTATGCATCAAACTAGAAATTTCCGGTAGCACCGTAGGTAAAATTAACAGGTTGCGTTAGCACTTTCTTTAGAATTAACGACATTGAAATTCCGTGCCTTCAAGCATGCGGAAACAGAGGGAACAAAAAAGGAAGTCACAGGTTTTCACACGAGTGGATCAACTGAACACCAAAAATGATAAATTCCTTTTGATCTATGGACAAAAAGAGAAGCGCCCGAAAATGTAGCTCATTCCAACAAATTAACAAACAAGAACAGAGATATGTAAGGTCGAGAATCAGTTTTAACTAAGCCGGTATTCACATGCTTGCATTCGCTGAAAGGGAGTGTAATGAGATACATGATAGGTGCATAAAATGAAGATAATAAACCTGGTGAGCAGGTAAGAAAAATAAATGCCAAGGAAAAAGCAATTTATTCTGTCAGGCATCACATACTTTCAGAGCTTACCGAGGTCGGAGTAGAAAAACACGATCTAATTGAAGCTTAAAATGGAAAAAAGGAATAGTTCCAGACAATGAATGAAAGAAGAATGTCAGCAGCAGGGGAGACAGCATGTGTTCCGTTCAGGCCGAGGCTACGTCACAGAGCTGCTGCCACGCAGCGCTGCAGCACTGCAGCTCTGCAGCTGTGAGCTGCTGCCACGCAGCGCTGCAGCACTGCAGCTGTGAGCTGCTGCCCTCACTGTTCATGTGTCACAACTGTGCCCACCATCCATTCACATTCAGTAAGAAGTTTACAGTTTTCACTTGCATGGCTCGCTTCTTTGATTTTTCAATACAACGTACTTCTAAAAGTTACAATATCAATTCAAGCAAAATCAGTTTGAAAACCAAACGGTTGAACATAAATAAAATTCGCAATCCACTTAATAATGCAATTGTTAGGCTGAAACCTTCTAAAGAAAGCTCATGTTCAGTATATCGCATTGCTGCTTTAGGCATCGTCAATGCCTGAAGCATCATGGCAATACCTTAGTCGTAACGCTAAATGTGCTTCAGTGTTTTTACGTTTGACTGCTGTGACGCATTGAATTACTGAGGATTATTTTTTACATTGTTCTACTTCAATATTCAATAAATTATTTTTACAATGATATTTTCTTGAGTGGTTGAGGTAAAATTATGATTTATTTGAGTCGTTTTTCAAAAAACTAATTATTTAGAAGAGTATTAGAATTTCGAGTGAGTTTATTTTAAAAATAAAGGACTTTTGAATCGATTTTTAACTTATCATTTTTCTCCCTTGGTTATGAGTCGGCAGCTAACATACCAGATGCAAAATTTTGTCAGTTTTGAAAAATCACCAGCGGTAGAACTGTCGAAGTCGAATCTCCAAAAGCAACCACAGTCTCGTTAGGACATTGTTATCAGTAAATTAAACTATTCCTCAGCTGCCTGCAAATATGGTAAGCTGTAATTTCCAATTTTTTAGATTTTTAAAATTCACTAGATAGTGAACATAATTTGCTGAATCAGTGCCATCCGACTAACACCGATTGCAGCAAACTCCTTACAGTTACTTGAACTTATTGATTGGAAAAATGAGTATCGTAGAAGGATGCGGAAAGCCGTCAATACGTTTGTCAAACAGCGTAAAATTACAGCCCTCATTCAACACAAGCCATACAGAAATAAAAATGGAAAACGATACTCTACGTAATAGCTTCTCCCCTGTATTCCAAGAGAAGTATTTTTCCAGCTACCGACACTGCGCGCTTAGGAGGGGGTAAAGGCTAGGGGCCATGAACTGTGGACAAAAATGAATCCCATCAGCGACGATACTGCATCCCAACATTATCTTTCTAGAAATTATAGCATCAAGTAGAAGTAACCGAGAGCATACTGATTACCGCTGCCCATACCAGCTGCGCCCGCGGAAGTTTGTTTCTGCGAAGTCCATCAGAGCTGCCGCCCTCGCGTCTGTTGAAGAAGTGTGCTTTTCCTTGACTGCTCCCTGGCACCCGTTGTCGGAGAGTTATTGGGAAAATTTCGATATGGGGTTACCTTGTTGTGTAAAATGTTTGTCTAATTTCTGATGAGACTTCACTTTAACGGCATTCAACTATAGCAGCTGGCCTTGTTTTCTTCTCTTGACGAAAGGTGGAAATGCAATGTAAGCGTCGGGCGAACTGCATCAGAGCTGGCTGAAGGTGAAGGCTTATTTACTTTTAGGTTTCCAACGTGATATTATATATTCAAAATTTTATACGTCTTTGATAATTCTTTTATTCCCACAGCGCCCCAATAAAACCAAGTTGTGACCAGAAACGAGTGGCAGCAGCTTTGAATGGCAAAAATTCCTCTTCTTTAACAGACTAGGATGTTGAGCAAACTTAGCCTTCAGTTAATATCATTACCTGAATTGGCTGGGCAACAGAAGCGGCGCTCCACGCTTTGTGGTGAAAGGTGAAGGCCGTGTTTGCAAAAGATCCCCCGCTTGTGAGACTGAATATTGGGATTTCTTGAAGCGATAGATCTTTACCACAACATTGTTAACAGTCACCGCATTACGTATTTTAACCGATAATGCATGTTTTCGGGAAAAAATTAAATTCTTGGAAATAACTTCTTTTCCACTGTAAAATATATTATATCGAACACGTAAAAATTCTATAACGTGAAGATTACCTGGATGTTTAAGAGTATTTTTCGCTAAGCATGTACATATATGTATATAATCTGTAAAATGAGTAAATAACTGGCAATTTAGGATGGTTTAGTTGATCTTTCACAATTAGAGCGAATGTTGAATTTGAGCGTGAAAATATGCATGTCCTCAAATTCTATTCATATATCAGAGTTAAAAATAATATTTTTCATATCTATCCTCAAAAAAGGACAATGAAAAAGAGAGAAGAATTAATCAGCTCTTTGGACCTATGTGTAGCTATATTAAAACCCATCAAAAACGTAACCTTTACATAAGGTTTGAAATAAAGTACGCCCAACTAAAACAGTGAGCGGACCTTCAACTGAATATATAAAATTCAGTACTCGTAAATCGCTAGGAACTTTTCCTTTAACACCAGACCAGACTTCAAACAACCGAACTTGGGGATTCTGCAGCAGATTTCTTGAGATTAAGGGCTTGGGGGACAGACCTGGCACAGAGGCCACGGCTCTGATTCGGTCCCCTGCACGACTCGACTAAAATAACTATTGTGAAAGACCACTCCGAAGTATTGTTTTATTTAATGGTACGATTCAAGAGTCTTTATTTCCAATTGCAGTCCATTAGCAGGAGTTCCAGAAAGCGATCGATTTGCTCAAACGCTCTTCAATTCTGAGTAATACGAAATGCTATGAGAATCGGTCGGTGGAACCGCATGACATTAGTTCAGGTCATCTGTAAGTTATGCAAAATTCTGGCGGATTATTTCACGGAGGCAGTAGTCTAGTAACCGACTAATTTAAAATTCGTTCCTACGATTAAAACAAAATGAGAAAGAAACTATTATAGTAATTAAAGTTACTCGTATATTAGTATACACTGCGTTCTGCTTGATTATACAAATATGTGTTATTGAATGACACAGTTAAATTACTTCTGAACTTCCAGGCTCTGGACAATACTACATTCAAACTTTTTATTGCCTAAAGTATACCTCATTCTAACTTTCACATCACATGAAGCCTAATTGATTCCAATAAGATTGTACGTTCAGTGAAATATGTGAGCTCTTAACTGTCATGCTCATCAACGTTGGTGTAATTTCAGGGCTTCGACTGTTCAGTAAGATCGTGCAAAATCAATAAAAATCCTAAAAATGGGGAAAAAATTTGGTCTTACTGAAGAAGATAAAGCTAAAATTAATTCCATGCTTAGAACTGGTATATCAAGGCTAGAAATAATGAGAAAAGTTACGTAGTGATCACATTACTATCAAAACATTTTCATTTTCTAGTTAAACATACAGCAAGACACCACAAGAGCGCACTTACGAGAGTTATCAGCGAGGAATAATCGTCAAATAAAGTTTAAAATTTTCAAAACTCCTCATTCTTGCAGCAAAAATATTTTTGAAGAAGCTGGTGTGCCAAAAATTGGTAAAACTACCAGGTGTAGGATTCTCACCATCCCGGCCAAAGTGAGGAGACCCATCAAAAGGCTTCCTTGAGCGACGCAAACAGGACCAAGAAATCGGACGGTCGTAGTTCGAATTAAATGAAGACCAATTCTAGCAACGTAGTTTTCACCGACGAGTCACGGGCCACGCTGGTTGGACCTGGTTGATGGGTGGTTATCTGGGTGACAGTTGAATGGTCGTCCGTCACGAGCGCGCATTTGCCAACAACAAGGTGGTGGGGGAGTCGTGTTTTTGGCAGGCATCCAAGGAGATGAGTTAAATGGCTCATACAAACTACCAAAAGGATAACAACTGAATTCGTATTCTTGTTGTAAGCTCTTGGAGGACATTTTTCTTCCCTGGCTTGATGATTAACCAATTATGAAAGTAAAGTTGAATATTCCAACAAGACAATGCGCTTGTACGCATATCAAAGACGACTACTAAATGATTATTAGAACACGGATTCAAAGGGCATGATTGAATGGTGTGTGTGGCCACTAAACAGTGTCATTTGAATCCCATAAAAAATTTATAGTCCATTATCAGCAAGAGGACTAATGCTGATGACAAACAATACTCGAGCTCGTCGATCAATTCAGCCATCTGAGACAGCACAATTGGCATCAGTAGTTGACAGGCGTGTCGTAAGGCCTTTGAAGGAAGAATGAAGGAAACCTCATTTGTTCATTTCCTGCAGTAACAGTTTTAGTGGTTTTGTCATGCGATTATACCTCGTCGTACTCAGTAATAGATTACAGAAATATTTAATTCCGTCGATAAAATACGGAATGAAAATAATGGTTGTATAACTGTTCCTCTGCATAATCAGAGTGAACGTTAAATTTGACACCTGTATACACAAAGACCATCAAAAATAGTATATCTTGTTTCATTTGAATACTCAATTTAGAATAATAATTAAAAAATAAGAATAGCATATGCAGTTCTGAAACTGGCGATTCTTACTAGAAATTGTAATTAAATGTAAGACAAAATATTGTCCAAACGTTAGTTCACACATTCAGTCAAAGCGCACTGTTCGTAAGCCTATTGATAACATCTTGTAACTATGTTAAAAATTTCTAGTCTAAGCCGTAGAAAATGAAATCAAGCCAGTATTTCTTCGGCTGAGATAAGTGATTTGACTTTCAAATTGAATCAGTGATAAAAAATTTGTCACTAAAAACTTACTACAAAATTAATATGATCACCAAAATAAATATTTTACTCGATCAAACAAAGCATCATGGAAATACGCGCATTATATCAACGGACGCACACCTCAGCTGAACAAATTCTTGAAAATTATTTTCAGATTATCATATTTTCTCTCAGTGTCGCTTTTATGACGAATAAGACCCCACTCCTGTAGCCTAAGGACAGCTGCGCCAACACTGCATTAGTGCCGTAACTCCGATGCAACTCTACGGCAACTGTACGCCAGCATTCCCGACGTAAATGTTTCGGTTTAAAAGTTTAAGCCTCAAACTCGGGACGATCAGTGATTGAAGCTACATCCAACAATGGTCAAAAGTTATCCAATCTGAACGTATCAATATCAGAACCATGGTGTCCGACCAGTGCAGGATCAAGAATGGTAACTATTGGTTTGCATCGATGAGAGGTAGATGCAAAAACAAGAGGTAGATTGCATGCATATTTAAAGTTTTATCTAAAGTAATTAAATGTATAACTTGAAGAACAGGAAATTAACGCATAAAATTATCTTGTACTGTTTAAGTTCGGTTCTTTTCTGAAGCTATCACGCTTGTCTCTCAAATACATTGCTCAGAATAAGATGAAGATAAACAATCGTAATGGGGCTTTTTCTTTAGTGATCAGGGATTTATTTCATCAAATAAAGTATTCAATGAAGGTTTTGTAGTATTTGCCAAGTGATACGGAGTATAAAAATTTTAGTTTTGAGGTCTAGATTCAACAGAGTTTTAGCTCGAAAGAATATTAAGTCTGTTTTTTCGCTTGAATTAGGTTGACATTCACTTCAGCCAACACTGCTGAGAGAGTAAGGAAGAAGTAAGATTTTATAAGTCCAGAACACGTCAATTTTACAGCCCCAAAAAATTATGTGTTTCTAAAAAAAATTCCGGGACCCATATGAACTCTAGCAGCATATTTACATGCTAGTGGTCCAGTCCTAAGTGTAACGATGGTTTTACTGTTCTTCGTATGAGGGTTCATACACGACTGGTTTGTAAGTGCAAGGCGTGTGCATTGCGCGGTTATGCTTCTCCTACTGAGTTTATAAGTTACTGGTCATGGTACGAGACCGCTTCATTCTCAGTGGTATTTCAATTTTGGGATACACACCTTAGACTTGAGCGCTCTTACATTACCAAAGTCTAAAAACTGTTTCCCTACTAAGTCGGATACACTTTTGCAGGTCTGCAGCTCAATCATCGTGCTCGAATGTTGGAGTGATAGATCGCTGGGGAGGACGATTAGGTAAGAAATCACTGAATATCGAAGAAGAAGCTAATTTTCCGGGACACAAAATTATTTTGCTCTATGATAGCGTGTGAAGAGCACAGTAAGTGAAATAAATGACTAGAATTAAAGGCCCCACGCCAGCTACTTGTCCTCCTTGTAAGCTTCTTGGACATCGTATTGAGTGGTGTCGGGCCGTGAAAGCGAACTCTGCCATCTTATACGTAGTGCCATAGCTTGTGAGCAGCTACACATGTGACCAGGTACAATGGGACCAGTTGCACACGCAGCTAACTGCAGGTGAGGCAGATCGTGCACCGCAGCACGCAACAAATTATTGGCTCAGAGGCTTCAGGGTGCGCTTGGATCGCTACCTCACAAGGGCATGGGGCGTGTGCTGAATTTAAAGCGGCCGGCAGGCACGGCTGCGCTCTCGAATAGCAGATCAAGAGCCAATAAATTGGTTCTTTGGAGTCCAATTACATTGGCGAGTCCGTATCACACCGCGTATGTATAATTCTTCTGCGAATGCTAGTGATAAAGGCTCGAATAGACTGGTATAGAGCAGTGTTTATTTTGGCGAGGCTTGGCCAGTTTACCTGCAAATTTTTCACACTTGGTATCAGGGGGCAAGTCTGTTGTTGCGCTTATGAGTTTATTGATTTTCTGTTAAGCCCTCACGGAAACGATTATAGTCGAAAAATAATGGAATTCAAACAGTGTTTGAATTCCATTATTAAATATAAAATTTAATGACTGATCGTCATCTAATTCGAAACAAAATTATGCCGTGACCACGTTTCATTACGATATTTTCTATACACCTTTCAGCTCACAATGTTTAGCAGCATGGTAATAATGCACTTGGGAGAAACATGTGGCTTATTGATGAAATCTTGCATTTGATACAACGCTGTTATGATTTCTGTGCAAAGGATTGATTATCATGACTTATAAAGATAGCCACTCTCATGTAGACAGATGTATGAACGCACGTTTAAAAAATTTAATTCATTTTTTCAAGAAAAATTGGAAACAAAACGCCCAACACTAAATTAAAACTTGATGAAATTTCATCAAGAATATCATTCGCATCATGTAGAGTTTCTCAGAGTCGTGTCTCAGATCCCTCCAATGACACAGCGGAGCGTTGTGGGGTGCGCTGGGCAAAAGAAGCGAGCTGAGCGTTCATGCTTTTCATTAATGCGACGGAACTCTAGCGAAGGAGGCTCAATGGCAGCATGTCTCCCAACTTCAGGGATTTTAATTAGATGAGGTGAATTTTCCACGTACAAGGTTTCCGTGTAATGAAAACTGGATCTGGGTGAATGAGTTCGTTACATGAAGCTTAATGTGTTTAATTTTATGTTGGACGTGCAAACTGAGAATACATTATTGTTCGTCAATTGTCCGTCAAGACTCTCAGTCACTGCAGAAACACAGGCAGTAATGTCTGTTGAGTGTCCGTGGTAATCAATGACCTAATTTAGATCAGTTTTCATAGCTTGTATCTTACTTAAAAGGGTCCTTAGATTTTCTCATTAGGTCATCTTCAGGAGCTTTGATAGTGAGGAAACATAGGAGAACGACGAAAACAGTACATAGATGCAGAATTTAAATGCAACACTCAGTTGGATAAATAAAAACATTGACAACCTTTATGCAAAACATTACAATTTGTGATGAAAATTTGCCGGAGTGCAGCAAAATTTCTGCACAGAATAGAAGCTAAAAATAAAAGAAAATGTGCTTGTGAATGAGAGCGTGAGAAAATGAAGTTAGTCGGGAAAAGTCATTTCTTTTTTAAAACCACTACTGAAAAATGACCTTGCCATATGAAATAACTTTTGCTGCATATAGTTCTTCTATTGCACATTAAATTGAATTTTATTACACATGCTGGAAATAGAAACACCTGATGGGCTCTAATCAATAAATTGATGATTAAAGAATAAAATACAAGTTTCTTAAGCATTCTGATCTAATGTGCAGGATCTTCTCCAGGATCAGTTCAACTTCTATTAAAGCGTTACTTTACCAACCATTTTTTTTATATAAAGAGATCAAATTACTTTAACACAATTACCGTGGCTTATTGCGAAAAATGTATCACAGAACGCAAAAGCTTGAGTTTGAAAATACTTTAATTTTTCATTGGGGAAAAATTCGTGAATGAAAGTCAGCAAGTGAGTTTCCTGCAGTAGCAATTATTCCTGATAAATAAGGAAAGGAAAAGAAATTTGAGGTGGTTTCTTATTCTTCATATTCTAATGGGCTTCGGTGATAGCCTGGAAGAAAATTAAGCATAATAAATAGAACACAACGAAATACAAGCTCTTCAGAGGCCAACTGCGGAAACCACCGATCGGTTCTATGGATCATACAAATATTAATTATACAATGGTTTAAAAGAGCGTTTTAGAGTATAATCGCTTTGCATTTCTACCTTATATGTATATAAATGATTTGTTTACGAAAAGATTATATCGGAGCTGTAAGAGAAGTAATCAGCGTTCATTTATACAAATCAAAAACTCTTTCACAGTATTTTTTCTTTTTTTGAAGATATCTACTGGGTGTTGTACAATTTTTTTCCTTCGGATTCAACAATTTCACATCGCAATCGCATTATTTTAAAATCTTTCCTCTGCGCTGTGCAATAATTCGATACCTAGATTAAAAGATATACCGAAGTAATTCAGTGTTGTTTTCAGAGAAAAAAATGACTAAGAGCAAAGAAATAATTAATCCATCAAGCGCTAAGTGCACACATCGAAATGTGCTCAACAATTAAGAATACAAATCGAAAATGAAAGAAAAGAATGATGAAAATTCAGGAAGGCGATAAACTGAAGTGTGGAGAAGTTGAATGTTACTTGATGATACATGGTGATAAACAATGATCCTGAAGTACGGTAATAAACTGATGTGCGGAGAAGTTGAATGATACTTGGTGATACTTGGTGATAATGATACTGAAGTCCAGTGATAAACTGAAGTACGGCAAAGTTGATTGATACTTGGTGATAAACAATGATACTGAAGTGCGGTGATAAACTGAAGGGCGGCGAAGTTGATTGATACTTTGTAATAAATAATGATACTGAAGTGCGGTGATAAACTGAAGTGCGGAGAAGTTGATTGGTACATGGTGATAAACAATGATACTGATGTGCGGTGATAAACTGAAGTGCGGAGAAGTTAACTGATACTTGGTTATATCAATGATACTCGGTGGAGTGATAAACTGAAGTGCGGAGAAGTTGACTGATACTTGGTGATAACTATGGTACTGAAGTGCAGTGATAAACTGAAGTGAAGCGAAGTTGATTGATACCTGATGATAAACAATGATCCTGAAGTGCAGTGATAAACTGAAGTACAGAAAAGTTGACTGATACTTGGTGATAACAATGACACTCGGTGCCTGCTGCTGTACGTCAGAAGTCCGGAGAGAACGGTTGCTGCTACTGGAGAGGCTTCTGTGGGTGGTATCAATAAATAGATTTCATCAATGGACCAAAATATTTTTTAGTAGATGTCTAAGAATGGTTGTTATGTTAAGTACCAGTTACGAAATACTATTAAATCGTAATGTTTAAATTTCCATTTAAATTTTTGGTATTAAATAAGTATGAAATGATCATTTACTTGAATTTTGTCTTTCCAAGGTACTATTCATATGTTTCAGGATATTTGCACATGAAGTGGCAACTGTAAGGATCACTGCAGCCCTGAGCCAAAATGGCCGCTACCGCGCAGATCATGTAGAGCAATTAGCGCAACGCCTAGAACTACGTTTCCATATCCAGTAAAAAGTGTCAGCGGTTCTCGGTAAAAAGTATCTGAGTCATGGTGAAAAAATGATGCACATATAAGTCTGGAATGTGGTGAAGTAGACTCAATAAAGCCATGGGTGGTTCAGCTAAGTCATGAAAGAGAGACAGGAATTCCAATGAAGTTTCTTTTCAAGTCGGTATAAGAACGCATTTATTTTTTTGAATTCGTGTACTTATAGATCCCGTTTGGGTATTTACATCCCAGTATCGCTGCTAACACTGAATTGAGATCCCGATTTTCTGTTCAACCTCTCCGGATTTTGTTGTCACTCCGCGGCGAATTCGGCGAGTTTTGCGGGCCAACTAAAAGTCTTTCCCAACGACAGACATCTCTTTAAAGTCTTCGAAACTCTTTCGTGAGCTCTCAGCTCAAATTCTACTTCGAGTTTTAAAACATTGGCTTGGATTCGCAATTCAAATACATTGATCGTTTGACTGTACAAATAGTTCGAGATAAGTGATCTACTGGCCTAAAAGTCTTAGAATATAAATTTTCTCTGTACAGCTTTAGAATAATATGGAAAGTCCTACATTACACTTTGTAAAAATTAAAATTAAGTGGGATAAGAATATTGGTGTCTTATCTTCGATGTTCCGCCCTGTGCATCATAAATGCCGACGCGAGAGACACAAGCTGCGTGCTTGGGTCAGGGCGGCATCGTATCCAGTTAAACATTCCCTTTTGCTTACGACCTGCAAACGCAACCATCGAGTATTTTTAAGGCATCAAAATCAGGGTGTTTGATGGGGAGGATAAAAAATAGGCCAGAGCAAAACGGTAAAGAAAAGTAGAAATAAATTAGCAGTAAAAAATAAAATTCAAAGTTTTCGAGTTGTGACAACCATTTGCAAAGCGAGTAAGGTGAGAATAAAATAAAAGGATAGAAAAGGACTTACCGCTACCTGCTGCTTGAGAAAAACACACATCAGTTCACACGAATAACAAAGCCATAATCATTTAATGCAAACAGATAAAATAAGAATGTCCAGGGTTGAGGGCTTTCACGAAGAATCCGAGTCCGATAAAAATAAAACAGCAAGAAAGACTTTCAGGAGGGAGTGTAGCCGGTTAACATCCATCTGACGAACAGAAGCTACAAGGAAAAACAAAGTAAAAAGCGTAAAAAAGTAGAAGAAATTTAATGACTTCACTGCACTTCATTTGAACGAGAACCCACGGTCTCGTTTGACTGTCAAGGAGCATTGCTGAGACTTCAGTTACTTCCAAAATATTTCTTACGATGCATTATTCTCGGATGCATTTGAAAAAATCCTTCAATAAGCTACTTCTCTTAGCAATGCTTAAAACAAAAGTTTTTGTTGTAGGTATTGTTTTTGTAATGTTTTTGAATTTTTTTTTATAATGAATATTAATAGCAAATGAATTATTTTCATACATATTCGTACCCTTCTGAATAACCTGCTGTAAAACACCTATAGTGTAACAAAGAAATGTTATTGCGTTAGTTTTTCTAATTTAAATTAATAATGCAGATATTTCAAGTTATTCTTAAGTATTCTAATTATTTTAATTAACGTTAACATCCATGAAATACCTATTTTCGACTTTAACTACAGTTCAGACAACATGGTGAGGGCAAAGGAGGTTAGTAAAGAGTTGAGACGGCAAATTATACATGGTCACAAGAATGGCAATAACTACAAATCAATTTCGAAGTAATTTAAAGTACCTGTCTCAATTGTGTAATATATTATAAAGAAGTACAATAAATTTAATGCAGTTCACAACTTTACAAGACGACGCAGAGAGGAGAAGCTCTCGCCTCGATCGGTAAAATAAGTAAAGCGAGAACTGTTGTTGCAGAATCTCAGTATGAAGAGGAGTCGAAATTTTGAGATCAACACAACAAATAACGCTTATTAAGAAAGGACTGAAAAGATGCAGACCGAGACCATGAAAACAACTCTTTTTACGGCTACTCACTTTGAAGCCAGTTTATCTTTTGCCGGAGAACGTATTGATATGGACACTAGCTTCTGGTGGTCGTTTTTTTTTGGACAGGTGAGACTAAAATGGAACTTCTCGCTGATAGGGACGCTTCGCTTGTCTGGAGAAGGACAGGCGAATCACTCAAACAGAGAAACGCTCTTCCGACTGTGGATCATGGTGGTGGGAGTCGTATATTTTGGGGATGTTTTTCGGCCAATGGAACTGGAAGCATTGTGAAGGTGGAGGGAATCATGAAACAATACCAATACGTCAAAATTCTTAGTGAAAATTTGAAACTCTCTACCGAAGCTCTCGATATGGGACCCGATATGGTTTTCCAACATGATAGTGACCCCAAGCATACTACAAAATTTCTCAGGAAATGGCCGAAAGACAATGCAGTTAATGATTTACTGCGACCAAGCCAAAGCCCAGATCCATATCCGATTGAAAATTCGTTGGAGGTTATTAAGAAATATTTTGATGCATGGAAACCCCAAGAATCTTGATGAATTGAAAAAAATCCTAAAAGATGAATTGCTGAATATTTCCCTTGCTGTTTCCAAGAACCTTGGGGTGAATTACAGAAAACGTCTCAACGCAGACATGAACAGTAAAGTCGTCGAAATAGCTCATCAAGATGGGTAAGAATACTTAGAGCATGGTTCTTTGGACATTATTGATCATTTTTTCTTCAAAATACATCCTTTCAAAAACTCATTTTCCGTTTTAGCCCTAAACACCTTCAAAACATTTCGTACAACCATTGCTAAGAAAAGTAGTCTATTGAATGATTTATTCAAATATATTTAAAAATAATACAAGGGTGTGAATAATTTTTGGCTGTAATAAGATGATCACGCCCCACAGGTCACATTTCTCTCAAAATACTGGAAATAATGAGAATTGAATGAACAGGCACAAATGAAGCTGGCATGTTGAGTGTTAGATGCTGGTCGTTGATTTAAATACACATTCCCGTGTTTAGCCAGAAATCGGTGAAATAAGTATGACGGCTTGCTTCCAGCTGAATATCTTAATCAAAATTTGAAAATACTCACAGGATTATTTGCAAACGTGTTGCGGTTGTTTACCACTAGATTTTAATACTTCAAGACCTCATAGCTTATGTCTCTAGCGTCGTCGCATGTGCGAGCAGAGAGAACTTTCTATAAAATGCTTTGATCAAGAAATAGATCAAGGAATCTCTGTCAGATATGCAACAAATTTTCCGTGAACCAAGCACCGATTTTCGAGCCACTTATTCTTTGTATATTCAGGATCGAAATATAAAACTGAGTAAGAGCCACTTTGCATCTCGCTTCAAACTAGACCTCAAAGGCTCGATGTATTGATGTTCGGATTGCCTGCACTTGACCTGCGCCGAATGTCGAGATAATTTCTGGCCGCTCTACTGAGCCATGAGACTCACGGTCGGATTTCGACTCTTGCTGCTTCGGAAGGAACAGCTGAGGCGGTCAGAGTATCATGGCGGTGCTGCAAAAAAGACGACCGACTCTAGCTGCTTCGGAAGGAACAGCTGAGGTGGTCAGAGCATCCAGGCGGTGCAGCAAAACTCACACAATAAAGTTTGTGGATCATTTGAGTGGATGTTTTACGGTAAATGAAATTGCTATACTATGAAAGGATGTCAGTATTTCAGGGTGTTGTTTTCGTTTGTATTCACGCAGCGTTAGTTCCATGAGAGAACAGCAGACTTTTTGTGCGACTTGGCCTCACTGAATATACGTCTGTGAGAAAAAATTTATGGATACTTTTTAAATCTTGAATTATCATGGAATTCCCAAAATAACCTTATGTAATCTAGGGGATCTGTCAACTTCGCTTTCCAGACGTGCTGCGTTAGGTCGCACCCCAAACACCCGAAGTGCTCAGCTGTGGCACGATGCGTACCTGCTCTTCGAGCGGAACGCGTTCCTTCTTCTGCTGCGCTTGAAAGCTCTGCGCACAACTTTCCCAACACAAAAATCGTCAGAATAAGAGCGATTTCAAATTTGAAGCATTTTTACAGCGTGTATTACCATTCAATTTTCCTTAAGCTTGGAGCGATGGACACTCAATTGCTGACGAGAACACAACGAATTCTTATTTGGTTCCTACGATCAAAACTAAACAGATCTTATTTCACCTCCACGGGAAGGGAGTTGAACACGGAGCAGTCTGACGCACACCTTTACATCGGCGACTAAAATTTTGGAAATAAGGATCGACAAATTTAATCTTCTATTATAGTGGTTTTTGAAATGCCAGGGCCTGGACTATGTGAAAAACATTTTATCTCTCACATTCGAGCTGGCTCAGGTTGACGGAAACAAAACGCTGCTAAAATACGAGAGTCCCGGAAGTGGAAGCACTGAGGACACTGGAATTATGTTCATTCCACTGAACACGCTCAGGCCAAAACTAAAATGCTGAAATCGGAATAACACGGAAATATTTGTCGATCAGTTTTGTAGTACACACAAAATTTTTTATTTTGAACGCGTTCTGACGACAAAGAATAAGCTCTCTTAAATTCATTGAAAATCTTTTGCTGTAATATACCACTGGTAACAATGAGATAGAAAAGAATTAAGTAGTAGTAGTACAGGGTGGTGCAAAAGCCACATCATCATTCTGAATATTTATTACACAATTACTAAAACAGCAATAAGATTGCATTACACAGGAAATGAAAAAGAAAGTCTTGAAGTTTTATTCCGTAAAGATGATACAGACTTTAAGCGTACATTGTAATCAAAATTTACACCAATATCATTCCCTAGAAATGCCGAAATACTGTAAGGACCTACGGGCAAAGATAGTGGAAAGTTATTTCTCTCGCTATGGAACGTTAGTTGGAGTGCGGAGGAACTTCGGAAGAACATTTAATCAACAAAGGCTCTCCAAACATTGCATTATTACATTTATTTAAAGATTCAGAGACTTTGGTTTAACAGCAGGCGAAGAGCGCACTAGCAGATCTAGATCGGTACGAAAATCATGTGTAATTCGGCGTGTTTGAGTGTTGCAGCAGAATTAAAAATGTCGACTAGGCAACGTTCCAGTCAACTAGGAATTTCATGAGAACCATAATTGCAACGCATCCTAACAATAGATTTAAAATGTTTCCACGTAAAATTCAAGTAACACAATTGTTAAAAGTTGTAGACTATCAACGAAGAAAGGACTTCGCGCGTGCAGTCCTATGGCAATCTAATAATGAGACTTTCACCTCACACCTAATCATGTCTGATGAGGTTCTGTTCCACAGCAGTGGGCGTGTAAATAAGCAAAATTACCGATTCTGAAGTGATGAAAACCCTATCATAATCCACGAGCAGCCACTTCCTGCGCAGAAGGCTACCGTCTGGGGTGGCATAACGAGTGCAAAATCATTGGTCCATATTTCTTCGAGGATGTTGATGGTGCAACCGTGTCCGTGAAAGGAGACAACTACAGACAAATGATACAGGAATATTTATTGCCACAACTGGAAGATTTGGACATGCAGAATTTGTGGCTCCTACAAGATGAGGCGACACCGTGTATAGCAAGAGATCTCATGGCAATACTAAAAGCTTCTTTTCCAGGTCGTTTGATTTCACGTTTCGGTGACGCTCTACATGGCCACTACGGCCGTTTGATTTAACCCCAGTAGACTTTTTCCTATGGGGATACCTCAAAGGAAAGGTATACATCAGTTACCTTATACTCTCATTGAGTTAAAAAACAACATCGAAGCGATCAACAAAATGACTCCAGATGTTTTGGATAAGCTCATAGAAAGTACTGAACGTAGAATACGTTCCTGTTTAAATAATAATGGAAGACGTATGAAGGGTACCATATTTAATTAAATAAAGCTTTAAAACTTTCTCATTCACTTCATATGTAACCTATTTTTATTGTGTTACTTTTAGTTTAATAAATGTTCAAAATAATGAAGGGACTTATGCGCCACCCAGTACATACATAAATTGCCACAGTTTGGATAAATACCGGTCAATACGCTATCTGAACGCACTCGAATGTCGCTTCCCGTGCAAATGTGCACGTACGCCGAGGTTATTTGAAGTTTTCTTGATTATTTAACAAGGTTTTACCGGCGTAGGCGTAGCTGGATGAACATGAGGGGCAGTTTATGCGAATTGGAAAATTAAGGAGCTAAGGAGCCTCGGTTTGCATTCCAGAACTACGGAAAATATTGCCCCCGTGTTAACGTATGCATCTTTAGTCCTGCTTAGATGCATAACGTCGTGGTTCGAAAAGTTGTAGTAAAGACAGCAGCACTTCAGTTACTCAGACTATCTTGCTCCGAAAGGGAATGGACCATTCAGTATGTACTTTAAAGAACGGGGAAATTACGCATAAAGTACGTGCCCACGCAAGATTCCCTGCGCATAGAAACAGTGAGTTCAGATGGAAGATAAAGAAAGATAAAGAATCAGCAGCGTAGAAGGCGTGAAAATGAAAAGAAGCTTAGTGGTCACGAAAGATAGAAGTCTCAAAAGCCTAGGTAAAGCTGAGGTAACCCAACAGTGTCCTCCTGGGGACTCTATTACCCATAGCATAAGGTAGACGAACCTAGCTTACCGAACCCTATTGCTTATGGCCTATCGTACCCTCTATGAGGAGAGCAAATAAACCTGTGGCATAAGACAAGCCGCTACTAATGTTCCTTTTCGCTGCACTACAGTTATTGACATTAAAAATCAGAGGTCGGGTGTTTGAAGTCCTGCCTGTTTATATATTCATATTGTATTTGATCTCCAGGAGTAAATAATCTGGACGTTGTGACAATTTGAAAAAAGGTTTAAAAAAACTGCCAGTGAATAATACTTATTTGATGCACTTTAGATTCACTGCTGGCACAGCTCTCTGCAGGTGGTGAAGACAATAGTAATAGCGTTCTAAATGAATAAAATGAGATGTGAAAATAAGTAATAGAAAATACTTGACTTGCCAAACCCTCACGCTGTGCAATATACGGTGTAATATGCAGTGTAGGTAAACATTGTTGTATATCGTAGTCTTGCACCAGTAGCATTGCTAAAAACTTCAGTTTCACTAACCAAAGCTGAGGTGTAAAAATTTGTTCAACAAAAGTTAGCTCGTTGAATACATTGGGCATTCATCATAACTAAAAAAACAGTAAATTAAAGAACACCAAGTATGTTTCACGCTTCACTACAATACTCTATTTTCCTCCAGATATCATGGAACTGTCTTAAACTCTGAAAACAAACCTTATTAACATGAAAAGTTCTGAAAATGTAAATCAGGGACAAGTTTCAAAAGTTGTCTATTCCTCTTCAACGTGTTCCGTTATTGAAGCTATAAGAGGTACAGAAGGTAACCTCATCATACCCTGAAAATTAGACGTTTGGCTCTTGAAAGATCGCCGCAGCTGTCCCATGCATACATGCATTGTAGCGACATCAAAGCTCACAAGAGAAGCTACAGCGCACGACGAACAAGAGATGTGCGCTCCGAAAAGACGAGAAAATTTAGGGCTGGATGACTTGAAAGAAGTCACTCCCGGTCCCGATTACAGGAAGCCTTACGAGAGAAGTTTGGAGTCTAATGGAGGAAGCGAATCACAAGCCTCATTTGTGTATTGTCAGGCGCAAGCAGTCGGGAGCCGCCATGTGATGGAGGATAATGCAGGTCTTGCATTCTCCTGGGCTGAAAAAACAGAATATTTCTTTCCGCTTAACAAGTCTCGAATTCTTGGAATTTAAATGAATCCGTTCGTATCAAATAGATTTTGGGAGCTTAGAAAAAGAGCTGTACGCTCACAGCAAAGCACCGTAGTCCATGAGTCTTTAATTGATTCATGAAAAAACTAGTTCATGAAAATTTAAAGATCGTAGATAGTAATCTAGGGATTCAGGAGCAGACGTGACAACGCAAATACGATGGCTTTCAACAAAGGTTGGTAATTAATGAGAGATCTGCACAGACATCATGCCATCACACGACGCCTACGCATACATAGTCCTAAAATACGTAGCGTTACCAGTGTAAACTATTCCCGGTCATACAATTATCTGAAAAATGATAATCGCCTATAATTTTTGTTGGCTTAAATGTTATTATAAACTTTCCACAGTCATTTTACTGCAGTCTTTTCTATTTTAAAGACAAACTTCAGGTCTGCGTGAGTATCTTCCGGTGTATGAATTCTGTTGTGCTCTTGGAGCATCAGAATATGTGGACGAAACAAATCGTGTGTTTGCCAATAACAACTCCCGAGGAATTACTCTATGTCGACAAAAGTATCCGAGATGGTTGCATGTCATCATGCTTACCCCAGTGATCAAATTATTTTTAAAGATCGCTATATGATGCCCCGTTATTGGTGCATCACAAGAATTGATGAATGATTATAAGATTTCAATTTTAGGATCTAAAAAATGCTTTTCTATATTAGGATAGATTGATATTTTTAAAATAAATCAACCCGAAACTGAACAAGATGATGCGGATTAAAGAGTACATTTTCCTGGTCATTATATTTGGAGGTTATCTTATATTTGCTGCGATTTTATTTCATTCAAACAATTACTCTGGATTGGGATTTTCCATTGGCTTCCAATTTTTTGCCGACATGGCTGACATTTTTTCAGCGTTTGATTACAGTACTGCATAGGACATAGGCAAGATTTGTTGAGGAACGACATTTAATATTATAAACACTCTAATGGTTTTGACAGTCGCACAGTTAAAATCTTATATCACATGAAGAAAATAATGAAAAATTCACCATTTCTGTTGGTAAAACACGAAATAAAACGGTAAAGCTTGAAACAAAATTCGTATGATCTTAGATAACTATAAACAAATTAATTTCATGAATCAAGTACGATACTTCCAACATAAGATGCGTAAGATCCTTACCTAATAGATTGTTAAAATATGCTTTAATGAGTGAAATTACTACACAATTCCGTGACGTCTTTGTCACACCCTCGTCATAAAGAGATCGAACTCTCGATGCGTTGGCAGCAACCGCCGCTTCCTGCTTTGTACGGTACACAGCTTAGGCGATCTTATGTACCTTCTGAAACGAACGAAAAATATTAACGAAAAATTGGGTGCTTACGTATTATCGGGAGGACCTTTAAA
>VOMN01050864.1:0-16293 GCA_014899125.1 Orchestia grillus | reverse complement strand
CAGAAGAAGCTTCAAATTTTAATTTCCTAACAATGGAACCTAAGAGCTTTTCAACTTTTGCTCTTATAGATAGATATGGATAAATAGATAGATTTCCGTATCTACTGCAGTAACGAAATCGCATATTTTTTTAAAAATAAATCGATACCCGTTTACAAGTTATGAAGAAATATTTTACATAAGTTATACATATTTCAGCAAATTAATGTGTTTGGATTCGCATAGCACAATGCTCAAACTTTTGAGGCGCGTTCATTTGTATCAGCCCCAAGAAATTTCGCTCGAGTTAATTCAGAATCAGGAATCTACGAATATCTGAATGAAAACTAGAGCAATGAGGAAATATTACAGCCTAATCGTGGCATTCCCGTCCACTCGAAGTTAATCTCAATTGTTAATTTGATGTTACGTAAGTATTCATTGACTGAGATTTTTGGAATAAAAATGTTTTTAAAATGCTTCCCTCTTGATGTACAAAAGACTTGAAAAATTTGAGGTCATGGGATTAATATGTTGATCAGTTACTGAAGGAGAACGTCTCCTTTCAACGAAATTCTTCCTGAGAATCTCTATGAGTCAAAATAAATTCTAATATTGATTTAAAAATCAGTGGAGGTGAAGGGCTTAGTAGACCGCTTGAAATACCCAAAGTGATTTAAAACATTTCTATCTATATGTAGAAATGTAGTATTGACATTTTCGCAATGATTTATTATACAACACTTTGAAAATTGAAACAATGTTGTATAATCGAAAATCAAAACGATGAAGATAAATATTAGCAGTGTCCAAACATTCAAAAATATCCATACACTGAGCACGACTTTTATTTTGCATTAAGAATAAGTTGAACTGGAAGAGATGCGCTTGAGACAAAATGTTAACGTTGCGTACGAGTTGTATTAGTCAGCACTCGTTGCCGACATCTCCTCTTCTGCACCCTCGCCGCCAGCACCCCCAAACCTGCCCTCACCTGCGCTACTGGCGTTGGGACTACGCGCCGTCCACCGCTCAAGCAACGCTAATTCGATGCCGGGCGAGGATGGCTGCACTTAACTAAATTTACCCGAAACTCTAAAAGCCTCGCAAGAAAAGAGAATTAGCAATCTTAATACGACTAACAGAGTCGAAAAATGCTCCCGTAGACACTATGATTTGTACGTTTCAGCAAATGCCTTAGCAACCGACTTCTTTTATGTCAATATCGTTTGAAATTTTCAGAAGTTGAAGTACAAAGTATTCAAAAATTACTTAGAATGAGAAATCCCATCAATCAAATCATATGTACGTATTTTTGCTCAACATAATTACTCAAAAATTCTTAGTTAAATATTTCCTCCAGAGCTAAACTTGAACGTAATACCTAATTTAATTCAGCCCCACACAACTTCGTAGTTCGGATGTGGATGCTGGAAAAGCTAAATGCCACGAGAAAAGCACGACTGAATATAGGATACAAACATTTGGAAACATTTAGAAACATTTATTTACCACAAGTAATTTACATCAGATGCAGGTTTACAATCAAATGAGGAATGACAAAAACCGGGATCAGGATATACACCACATGTGGGCCCGAATAAGCTACAAGGCTTCTAGGGCAACCTATATAGAAATGAAGGCATTCTAAAAAAAATCATACATCTCTCAGCCCGTCCATAGTAACGACACAAATTAAGCCTGATGAAACTAACCTTCAGTCAGTGGAAGGACTTTTTCCGGACCACGGTGGCAAAGGTCATTACGCAGCTTGTGGTTCGTTTTTAACTCAGATAGAAGAAAAGATTAAAACATAGCGAACGTTTTTATTGGTTCTGATGAAAGTGCTAACGTTGTACGTATCGTTCGATATAACACAAGCTATGGCTTTGAATTATTACTTACCAATCGCTACTGCTCTCCAACCTTCAATATCCGCTAAGATGCGAAGCAGCAAGCGCGCAAAATTGCTTTCGCTAACGTACGAGTGCATCAGGGCATATCGACAGTACTTCCGAAATATAGGATTTGAGTTATACATGAAATAACCTGACTGTAGAAATATCATTCCAAAGCATATTTTTACTGCAGCATCGATCATCACCTCATCCGTCGATGAGCTAATATGTACGACACTTCTTACTTTTTTTACGTACTGAATCTATCCTTTGTCAACCAATAACAATCCAAATAATTTTTCAAACCCCTACACCTGCCACTATCGGAAGGAATCCTATCAGAAGAATAAGGAGAATGAAGGACTTCTTTTCAATCTGACCCTCGCATAAGATTTCTGATGAGAATAGACTAGATTAGAATAGAAAAGGGTGAGAACAATGAGCCGAGTGGTTCATTCTCAAGTTTCTACCGAAACCCTATGCCGTCGGACAGCGAGATTAATGCATGTCTCATCATGATCACAACACACTACAACGTCTACACATTGTTTGTCGCGCACACTGAGACCGAGTACATACCATCGGTGCAAACTTTTTGTCACCTGATGCACATTCTACGATTGAACTCACCTTCAACTCAATAAACTCAGTCGCCCTACAAAATCCTCTTTTTGATTGATAAACATTTTATAACACAAAGGATAAACCTAAAGACCAGTAAGAACCCGACAACAGAATTTCTATCAAATATTTTTTTTTATTTTTTATTTTTCCACTCCACATTGAATATAATGAAACAAAAGACCGGTTATCACGGCGCAATCCACGTAATGATCATTCTGCAACTACATGTGATAACAGGGACAGTATTCATGTTCGTTTGGATAAATTCACAAATAAAATTATGTTACGCATGTAAACGAATGATTCAGTCAAATGAAATGGGTAAAATGGAAAAAATAGTACATCAATAAAAATACACACATTATTAAATGAGTCAACCAGGAAGAAAAGACATATAGTGCCTGTTGTGTAACCCTTTCAGCACGCATGGAACATAAATTAAGGTGGTTCGTACTAGCACGTCCTACATTCGACACCGTGGCTACATCACATTGCATTGCAACACTGAACACAACTGCAGCGTCGCCCTTGGAGGTCACGTTAACACTTGCCGGTATGTCACTTACCAGTTGAGTTATTACGACATTTAGATTCGTACGAACCCATACAGCACAGTAAAGATTCTTAAAGAAACGGAAGACTACTTTACAGAAAAGTAAGGAATTTCTGATACAGGGTGGGTCACAAAAAATTTCCTTTCTCTTAAATACTCATAACTTCGTAACTAATGGCCGTAGAAACCTGATGAAATTGTGTGGAATGGCTGTTAAAATGAAACCATATAGAAGTTTCTACGGCCGTTGGTTAAGGAGTTGTAAGTTTTTGGAAAAAAAGAAACTCTTTGGTGGCCCACCCTGTATAGTCGTCTTTTAAACGAATTTTCCGTTCAATTTTCCGCTAGTAAAAACATAAAATTGTGAGCATATATCACACATTCTTTCTTCCTATCTTCAGATCAGTAGTATTTAATTCCATTTCTCATAGGATGACCAGAAGAAAGAATATTAGAGTATATTTCGAGACACAGTTTTATATTTCTGTTGGATAATTCAAACAAATTATGCTATTTTGTGGGCAGAAAAGGTTCTTTCATCGCCCGTGTAATGTACACACGAGAAAAACATTACATCCGTGCACGTAGTTCTAATTTCCTGGCCTTGTAATGATAACATTTTGCCCGGAATAAAAAAATTATGGGACAGCTCAAATAGTCACTATTTGAAGAGCTCAATTGTAGGTTCCACATTCGTTACAAAGCGCTCAACACGTAACATATCACGAAACTTAATATAATCGTGAACAAGATGCGCAACTTTATTTCGACAAATGCAGAGGCATAGCTACATTTGGCCTAACAAAGAATGGCGGTAACTTTGCCTGAGCACGATAATGTTAGTACTTCACATCGTCAGCATTACTGAATTGATCATTTAATTTTCTTCTACAGTGTCAGCGCTGTTTTGAGGTGATGCACAACACAGCAAGAGAGTTTTGATGGGGCGTCAGTTCTTGACTCATTTGTTTGAATGATGAGGATTGATTTTCGCAGTGTTAGTCAAAACGACTTTTGGAAATATTCTCAGGGTCAATAAAAACTATTTTTTCTTTTAGCTGATTAAAAGTGATAGCAACTTTAACCAGACAAAAATTTAAGGATTGAGATATTCTGAAGATTTTTTTTATTAGTTTATTTCCATTTTTCTCGCACGAATTGTTCCTTTTGAAGAACTTTTCTTTGCTATCGAGTTGAAGCCATTATGATAAGCTTCCAAGTCAAGAAAAATGAATAACCTGCTACCGGTACATTGTAGGAAATTCACTGGCACGGATATTGGGTGCAATTCTGCACGGCATTGGGTCCGTCTGCACGGCCTAATGTACACCAAGTCGATTTCAAATCACTCTAGCATCAACTGATCTCGTAGGGTGGCCACGGTATGTGGACGATCTTCTTGATTTCTAACTTTTCATTCTCGGTGATCCCACAAATTTTCTATTGGGCTCATTTATGGGAACTTGACTGGCCAATCTAAACGGCTGATATGTCCTGTATGACTGTCATGCCAATTAATGACAGTTATGGCTCGATGTACTAGACAGTTTTCGTCCTGAATCATAGGTAAAACAACCCGCCTTTCTGCATTTAGATATTGTGCGGATAGCAAAACTTGGTTAATTAGCGGCTCAACGTAGCCATGCTGGTTCACTTTCACGAATACCACATTTAAAGGACTTTCTTCGGTGTTGTAAAAAGAGCCCCGGAAAATGACAGAACCTTCTCCACCGAGAGAGGATTTCGAGAAACAATAAGTACCTAATTTTTTGTCCACGAAGCTTATTTGCAGGCTTCCATTAGTTGAACTCGAAGTCTTCTTAGTTCAAGCGAAATTATTAAAGCTGCTGAAGACGCTGTTCATAGTTGAAGTTAAGGAATTTTAGAATAATTTTTGTAACGTTCTGCTAGACTCTTTCTATCTTGCTGATAACTCGTTAGGTTAGGTTAGGTTAGGTCGGGCCCCATAGTTGCACTGCACAGTGAAATGTGGTCGGACCAGTGCTTTATAGAGAAGTGACATCATGTTCTTGGACTTCCATTTAAATATGCTGCTGTGAACCAAGAATTCTTCTTGCATTTTTGACCCTGTTTTCTATGTGTTTGTAATGCTTGAGCTTTTTTAGTGACAGTGACACCAAGATCCCTCATTCACACCGTCGTTTCCATTGATATATATCGTTCATTCTACACACTCGTAAATGATAGAGTACCCAACACAAAACACTCCCTTGCGGTACTCCAGATGTTACATGTATCCAACTGCAAATTAATCATGAATAGTCACTCATTGCATGAGATTGGAGAGTCAATTTTGTATCCAATCGACTAGTTGCCTTGAATGCCATGCGTTTCTAATTTGTCCATAAGCCTTCCATGAGGAACTTTGTCAGGGGCTTTTTGGAAGTGCGGGAATATGAGATCTATGGCTTTTGCACTCTCCCAAATACGACGGACTTCTCCAAAGAAATCGAGGAGACTCGTGAGGCAACTTCGTTATTCCCGGAAATTCACACATTCAGGTTTTGCACCTGAAGGTGATTTGTGATACGGATTTTGAGCAGCCTTTCTATAGTCCCACTGATGACCGTCGTCAGGCTAACTAGGCGATAGCTATTTGGCCCTCGTTTGTTTCCTCTTCGAAGATGGGAATGACATTCTCTTGTTTCCAATCCTCAAGAATAATAGCAGTTGTCAGCTACTGATTGTAGATATTCGCTAGGAGCTCACTTATTACATCGGCTATTTATTTAGTTTTCGGGGAAATAGATTGATCCAAATTAATTGCAATTTAAAACTACGGGCTCAATCGTGAAGGAATATGACACCCTTACTCCTCAGAATTGAGTGTAGGTTTTAGACAAAAAGGAACTCGAACGACTTAGTTGATTACTGTGGTGAACGCAGTCACTTTTTGTACATCTGCAGCTGATTGTAATAGGAGAATCTTCCAATGTCGAACAATACACATGGATATCTTCTTCCGCTGAAGCCTTTTTTTTCTTTTCTGAATATGATTAATTTCTCCACTAATGCACTTACGGTACGTTTAACGCAATGGAAAAGATATGTAATTTTCATTATCAGTAACAAACCTATTCAAAAACAAAGTTTCAACGTGTCATGGAAGTAATAACTGCAAAATTTGGAATAACGACACCCAGTTCTAAATTTTAGCTGGACCGTTAATGAGGACTCCGCTCCCTGTCCATGTACTGAAAGCTCCGCGATCACACTCCGTGAGGCCCGCTCCAATCATTCAGACAATCGCTCAGCTTACTAGAAGCGATTAGGCTTATTCCCCCGAATTAACGGTGGGCTTCTTAGTGACAACAGCTTCCAAATCTCCGGAAAGAAGTTATTTTAGTTCATATTCTTTTCTATGGTCTTTTAGATTGAGATTCACACATTAAATAAGAAATATATTCCATCCAAAACTCACCGTATTTGCGTGCTGTCTTATACTGTAAGCATTGGTGGTAATTGATTTTGTCGATGTAATATGTAACTTATGGAGTTGAATAACTCTGAAGCGATGTTTTTTTGGGGGGGAGAACCGTGGGCTAGATACAGGCTGCTAATACATGCAAAATCGATTATGGTTAAATGGAAAATAGATTGACTATCTCAATGATTATGTTACATGGACTAACGATAAATGGGAGTACACTCGTTTCAGTCGTGAATTAAAGCACAACTCATCTACATCAGATGATGAAAGGCTTGTTCGCCCTGCTGCGATTGAGAGAGTTTCTCTTCAATGCATGAAAAGAAATGTTACGTTCAGCAGCGGGAGTGGCTTGGTTTTTGGAAGAATTTCAGCTACAAACAAACGACGTCCTGTTATATTGTGCGGTAAAATAAAAGTTACTACTAATAAAGAATTGTTAAGGTCGTTTCACAACTCTTAGAAATTCAGGCAATGAGCCTGTAATTTCATGCTGAATACACTTCTTCTCCCACGTTAAAATGTAATAAAATATTACTTTACGAAAAAAATTACTGTGGTTTATTTACCGACTCTTAGTGCCGACCTTAACCCAGTAGAGGAATCTGGAAGGCATGGAATGAAAGCTTCAAGACTAGGAACCCAAGAAACGTCAATGAAGTCAGGGAGAATATGAAGAACAAATTAAAATGTCTATTGAAGAATGCACCATTTTATTTGCGCGTGCATGAAAAGATGTTATAGTGTTTTTGATAGGGAACATGATATCAAGTATTGATAGACATGTGAATATTTTCTACCATTTCTTTTTTCCTTGTCATGCCATTCTGATTAATTTATGTGCTATTTTACCAAAGCTCCCAATAAAAAAAATATGAAGACTTTTTTTAATCTATTGCATTTATTAATATAATTAAAATTCATTAGGCTCACGGTGTTTACAAATTACTTCATAAAGTAAAAGTTCTCATTATGCACTGTAGGAAGGAGTTATGTTTGCTTCGATAGTTCCCATAATGTTTCTGATCATTTCACTCGCCCCTGTACGAAGGAAACATGCGAAGCGCGGAACAGGAAGGCTTTGCTCCTGTGCAAATTTTATGTAAATTTTTGAAATGTAATGCTCTGAAATTCAAAGCATCGTTCTTCGAAAATACTGTACCCTTATCATGGAAGGGAAATTTGATGAAACACAAGCTCATTGTCATTTTTTTGTTGTAAAGTATTACTTAAATATTTGCGGCTCAGTTATCAGAGGCCCGTAGCCATGGTACCACCACTCGATGATGAAATTTTGAGTTCATCTCAAGCTCCGCTAATTTTCTCTTGAATGAAAATTGAAAACTCGTTACACATGGAAGGACAATGGTATTGATGTTATAGATTTGATGTAAGAAGAATCCGACGATTTTTATGCATGAAAATGTTCAGAAATCCGTAGCCAAGATACAAACAGGGTCTGAGGGAAAAAGAGGTACAAAGTTTAACACCTATCAGAAAGGGACAAACTAAATGCTTCAGCCTCTAAAAAACTTCACGAAAACTGTTTGTTTTTGAGATTTCAGCTGTTTGATGTGTGAAAGGAAGAAATTTGATGGCAAAATTACCCACAGATAATTCACTTATACAGTTATACATTTGTTTTACAGAAATTGTTCAAAGTCTCCACCACCCATATCGATCCGCATTGATTTTTGGGGACACATGGAAAGCCTTGTTTATTCAACACCTGTGGAATTAGAAGAAAACCTTGTGGCAAGAGTGGCTCTGAACAATCTCTGTAGAGTGAGTATATGTACACATAAATTATTTGTGAGTAATTTTGTTTTCAAATTTCCACCTTTTAAACATTAAACAGCTATCTCAAAAAAACTATTTTTTCGTAAAGTTTCGTAGAGGCAAATGTGTTTAGTTTGCCACTTTCTGGTAGGTGTGAAATTTTGTACCCCATTTCCCAAACACGCTGCACATATACGACCAATCACATCGAGCCCGTCGTGCAGCTACGAAGAGCCGACGATCGGGAATAATTAGGAAGAAAATTTCATTTCGAATTTTACCCCTGGGAAACGACCTTTATGAAAGCACTCGAAAGAACATTTATTAATCCCAAAACGTTTTAACGTTGGGTTTTCAATGTAGTGAGGGATGTGAGGAATGTGGTTTATACTTCCTTTTCCACTCCCTGTACGTGAAAAGGCCGATTAATGAAAACTGTATCATTCTAGAAGCAGTACTGCAAGCTTCGAATTAATAATATATTCATTTAAATTACACCCGTATTTCAGGAACTGTATAAGCGGTATAAGCGAAGGAGCAAAGAAAAAGTGAAGGAATAAGGAAATGGGAATCAGTAAAACCTAAAATCTAAAGAAAAATCTTTATTCGATCCTGCATATTTGGAATCAATATTTTTGCTGCCTCCTTTGCCCATAATTACAGGTGAAAAATGATTCTTCATGGATCTAATCAGCTTCTTGAAGGAATCTTGTGGGATAACTTCCCACTCCTTCATCAAATCCGATTTCAACTCATCAAACCTTTTAAGGGAAGCAGATTTCTATATCATACCTTCCTTTTCAGCTAATCCCACAATATTCGATAGGATTCAAGTCGGGACTCATCGCTGGCCAGGCCAATATGGCAATACCGACTTCAAAGTCCAATATGGCAATACCGACTAAGTCCTTGAAAGACTCATTTTATTAATAAAATTACTCATTAAAAATAATGCGTAAAATATATCGCTTCCAAACATCTAAGTACACACTCAAATATTAGTTGTAAATACCGTAGACTTTCAAGTCTCGTCTGTCGCTCTTAGCCTGTCTGATTTTTGCTGGGAATTGCGTGACGCGTCGCAGCTTGGAAAAGCCTGACTTTAGAGTGTTTCATGACAAGGTGAAGCGCTTGATCGCTTGGGTCAGGGTAACACATCGTATCCCCTTTCAAAAAATTTCAGGCAGAGAAATTTGGATATCCGTCAGCTCTGTTCAGTCTTCCAAAACTGAAATGCTGCATTTCAATGACGATAACATTTAATTTCATTATGTTCATAAAACACAATTTCAATGTTTTTTTGGCAAATTAAGCACAGTGTTTTTTTGAAGTTCCATGCGTTCATAATTGAGTGTGTCCCACGTTTGCAGGTGTTACCGAATACTTTACAACTCCTTTAATTGAATATTAGCTATAGCTTAAATTGTATGTATCTAAATCTCATTAACCAGAATTTACTCCGAGTAACAAAAGCAAACCAAAATAAAGTGCACACGACTTTACCTATTGTATCTTATTCGTTTTAAAATCCCAATTTGTTATTTCGGTGCATAACTTTACAAACGCCAGCGGAAATCTGACGCAACAAGAGTAATTTGAGGCTCATGTTCACCTTTCCTCCTCACGACGATCATCACTCCCCCGACTTGCAGCTTCAAATTCACCGTGGTGAACATACTCGTAACTTGAATTTCATGGTGTAGTCAAAATTTGGTTATAAATTGTAAATGCATCCTCAGTTATGTAGATTTTGAGTTTATCCTCACACTTCAGTTTCGGAAGAGAAAGTTGCTAGTTGGAAAATTATATCTAAAAAAGTACATAATTGTAAAATCATTAATACAGTGACTTCTAACGTTTATAATGGAACAACAATATAAATGCGCATGGGCTTGAAAAAACTCATAGGAGATAGTAATCACCCATTTTTTATTAATTTTCTTTATTGATATGTTTTTCACAACTACAATATTGTTCACAACTAATTCTGCAGATCACACAATATATTCCAGGTATCTCTGACGCGTGCCATGCTCATCCAGAGTGGCGTTGTCTTTGTTCAGTGAGTATTTTTTCTGGGGTAAGTTCGCAGTTCTGCTCAATTTTTCCATTCAGTTCCTGATGCGCTTGCTCATTGTGTTCGTCCGTCGAGTTTGTGGTCGTCCGAGTGGTCTTTTTTTGTTTCGTGCTAGTCGCTCGATCAGTGTTGTGCGTTTTGCTTCTCTTGGCACGTGTCTTGCCCACGCCGGTTATCTCCTCGTTACCTCTCTTATTAGATCTCCGATGGCGCTGATGCTTTTCTCATGCCGGTGCTTCGAAGTCCGTTATTGAGCTGTGTTCTACTGTTGTGCCTGAGAAGAATTGGTCTCTATGGCGCTCTGAGTCGTCAGTAGTGTTTCACTGGTGGTCTGCGTGATTGCCACGTTTCAGTCCTGTAACAGAGAGCGGGAAGGGCATACTGTCGAATAGACGAGACCTTCTTCTCTTTTGGTATGCCAGTAACTTCACTGTTTCCCCCATGTGACTGAGTGCTGTCCCGGTTGCTCAACTTCTGCTCATTTCTTCCCTCAGATCTCCTTCCATGGCGATGTTTCTTCAAGTTGTCTCATGAGTGCACTTGTTCGATTTGTTTTCTGATAAAGTCTACCGCTCCTGTCGGGATCTATGTATGTACTTGCTATGAGCTGTTTTTCGTCATATTCATTTATACTCCTATGTTCTGACTAACTTCTGTTTGTTCCTTCTGCATTGCATCGATTTCATTCGTTGTTACGCATAGAGCGATGTCGTCTGCGCAGTGTAAACCTTAAGTTTGTGAGATTCCTTAGATGGGATTTGGTTTTGTGAAACCCTATGTTAAATTTAATTTAAACAAATTTATTTCTTCAATCCTATTACTGCTAATGTGACAGTGATCTGCTAAAATCAAATAATTGTATTAATATTAAATTGAAAAATTTAACTGAAATTTCTCGAAGTAAACCTCCACCATTTCTTCAAAGTTTGTCCGAATTGAATTTAAAGTTAAAATTTCAAAAAGCAGCTTGGAGTATTTATAAACTTATGTATATAATGCCTATTTGATCAAATGATTTGAATTGAAGAGCTGTGAGAGCTTTACATGTATAAAGTCAATTGAGACAGCACGAGCTAAAGAGTTGGAGAAATTGTGCAAGATAAAATTCAGAACAACCTAAAACGGAGTAAAACAACAGAGCTTTAGCACTATAGAGTAAGGAAACTAGAACTCTAGAGGTATATTTTTCTTACGAAATAAATTAACAGAGAAGGTGAAAGAAAAAAGCTTCTTAAAAACGCACGTAGTAAGAACGTTTTGGGCCTGGACTCATCTTCCGCAAAAAATCTGTGAAATACGAGCGTCTTTATTAGTACATTCCTATGGAAAACAGCTAACAAGTAAATGTAAATTTAAAAAATATTAACGGTTTAATAATAGAAATGTAGCAAGCAGAAAAAGAAAGAAATTGCTAACAAAATGCTGACAAAATTGATCCCCATTAACAATTTTTAAAGGATGTGCACTTTGCATGTCATTAAGACTGCTATAACCTATGTAAGTATGACAATTCTAGACTGTTTCGATAGAAATTGTTAGAGTAAAGATCCAAAATTTTAAACTTTTGGAGTTGACAGTTTGGATGCAGGTGCTTCTATGGCAATGTTGCCGTACAGAAAGATGAGGGCTCTAACCACGCAAGACTGCCGTGAATTCACTTTTCTGTCATTGTGTTTTAATTCTAATGGGCTTCTACCTTCACTCGTTTCCAGGTTTATCAATAAATTTTTGTAGAATCGATGAAATCGGACCGCTAACAATGATTATTCTGACCATATTGACTGAGTAATCTCATTTTTGTCCCCAAATCAGAGAAACTGGACAATGAAACGATCAAATCCACAAGAAATAAATGAACGTAACATCCGTGCTTTAAGCGACGGGTGGGTAAGTCATCACAAGCGACGGGTGGGTAAGTCATCACAAGCAGCGGGTGGGTAAGTCATCACAAGTGACGGGTGGGTAAGTCATCACAAGCGACGGGTGGGTAAGTCATCACAAGCAACGGGTGGGTAAGTCATCACAAGCAACGGGTGGGTAAGTCATCACAAGCGACGGGTGGGTAAGTCATCACAAGTGACGGGTGGGTAAGTCATCACCCGTGGAAATGAATGAGGTCATAAGCCGTTGAATTATCTAATTTGGCAAGGTTATTGAATGAATTTCGATTCAAACACTCACCTTCGCTAATACTTTACCTTTTGTCTTTTGTCATATTCAAAATTATTCTGCATGAATATTCCAACATGTATGGGTTGCTGCATCCTTACCTTGAGCTCTTGAACTACTGATGATAAACTTGAAAAGACAACTAACTGAAAGTGATGCGCATGACATAAAAGATTATTTTGCATATCCAGATGAAATATAAAGCCATTTAAATGACTGCCTTTATTGTTCAAACCAATCAGTATTTTTGAGGGTGCTGCTCATTACTCAATTCGTCGGAACCAAATATTCTGAATGATTATGTTTGAAAGCCTGTGCAGTAATAAATCTTAACCCATTATTACCTAAGTGTCAACATCCACAACCATTAAGTTACCATTATCAACTTCGAAAATTAAGGACCAGTGCTTCTTTAAGGTGTGAGACTGTGTTGATTCAGTTTCTTCAAATTCAAGAGTAACTTCTTTTATACAAGTTTTCTAAGGATTTTTAGCATTAAAATATTATACAATTTCGAAAGTAATCAATTGGAACAAGAATTCTGGAATTTCTACATTCCTTTTCTTTATTGATAGAAATATTCTTTGAACTGAAATTTAGGAGTTAAGGAAACAATATGTCTTTATTATGTAAAATAAATGCAGCAATTCAAACAATTCCAAGTATTTTCTGTTATTTAGAGTATCCGAAATTCACCACTTCGTATGATGTTCTGTTATTCACTATCACAAAATGGTGTAATACGAATGCACGCCCAGGGTAAAAAATAGTAGCAGTGAAGTTGAACTGGAACGTTGCACGCATTGAAGACAAGGGCTGCCGTATACCCACTGAGCTATCCTCTGACTTAACGATTGTGCTTTATTTTCAAGCAGTTTTTCATTAGAAACTAAGACATCCAAGATCGAATTAAGTCTTTTCGACTATAATAAAATCGAACAGATCAAAGCAGGCGCTTTGGGCTGATTTACCTCCGTAAGTGAGTGAAATAATCCAGTTCGTTCGTGTGGCGCTCTCGTAAAATCGGATCTACGGCTCCAATTACCGGTCTCTCCGGATGGCACCGGATATTCCTAAAGAGAGATCCCAGGACTGATTCACTTCTTTCTGATTCGAGAGGGACCACAACGGAACTGCCTTGCTGAGGGACTTTCTTTGCCAATATTCAACGAGCTCCACAAATTCTTCAGACGCGACAACAAATTTAAATCTTAACACGGTGAAAAAATGGATTTGAATACCAATCAAAGATGGTGGCTTTATATTTGTTGACGGTTGAATTCTTTGGAGTTTTAGTTTGATTTTTCGGCTCAAAATTTCTTAATTTCTGTGAACACTTGGTAATTTCGAGGTTCATCTTCCCTTTCATTTCACCTGATGAACGTCAATCTTCTTTTGATATACTTCTTCACATTTCTATCGGTGAATACCACACGAATTGCAAATTCGAATGAGTTATTAGTCCATGGGTTGAAAATGTGTTTTCATATATTTCAGGGGTGTTGGTTGTTTTGGTTTACGAGTATGTACACAGGTGTTAACTCGACTGCGAATGATCTCATTATTAAAATACGGCGGCGTACTGAATCCTTTTCACTTGCTATTGGCAAGCAGGAGGCACGAGCGGTCATTTTAAGGAAATGTATATGAGCGCAATCGTGATATTGATCGCTAAATATTCTGAGTCGCGTGATAGCAATTTTCGAAAAATTATCTATGAATTGATAATTACTTTGTTAGGGAGGAACTCTAATTAGATGAGGCTTTTCAACGCCTTGCTACTTTCCTGAACACGAGGGTATATGGTGACGGGAGGCTTCCATACGATACTTTAAAATAATGAAAGGACCTGGTAATAAAATGTAAGGTATATCCACCAGCACCATGTGCACCCTTTCATAAAGTTTCTAAGTGGTACGACTGAAAGACCCTGATAAATCTATTTAGTCACACAATTATTGGATTTACATCGCGCACAATTAACCAAAGACTGACGAACTGTTTTTAAAATGTCTGAAGGCTCTATCGAGGTACAAAGAAATCACGCTATCAAAAAAATAGTTGTTACAGTTATTCCATAGCTTCTTTTAGGTATCTATTAGAACGAAAAAGAAACACGTAAGCCAAAGTACTCCACTTATGAAGATGCTGATGATGTTGGTGTGTTCACAACACTCAACCTAACGACTTCTAAGTTCACTCTGAGTTTGAAATGAATGGCGGAAAATGAAATGAATCACATATAATGAAGCTCACTGCCGATGAATTTGCAGGAACGTGAATTTGCAGGAGCGCTAATGAAGTGTCGCGTAAGACGAAGCTGTCGATGTTATCTTCGGTATCCTTAAAAATGTTGAATGTCAATAGGGCGGTCTTTTTATATACTACGCTTAGCCGATGAAGATGGGGACCCGAGGTCCCAACGATTGAGAAAGTCTTCCCTTCTACATCTTGCTTAATTGTTGTTGCTGACATGAAGTTAAAATACGATGAAAAGGGATGGTGGAGAGCTAAACCCTCAGCTGTCGTGTATTGTGGTCAGCGCTCACGAACTTCAGGTGCTACTGATTGGCGACTGCTGACTCCTTAAGAGCCCCGCGCTCTCCGCGAGTGCGTAGAAAACAGAGAACCCATCCTAACTGAGTTCGTTCGAAGTCAGCATAGTTGCGCGGGTGCCTACGGCTACCATATCGGATAACTGCAAATTTTAAAAAAACAGTGGAGTTCACAATGATTTAAAAATAACCCCTAAAGAAATTCATAGTAAATTAATGCATACATAACTTCAAATTCTGCACCGCGACGAACTTTGAGGATCAATGGTCTGATGGTGAGGGGCGGACAGATCGTTAGTATTTCGATCAAACTTGTAACGTTGTTCGTGGGATGCTCTATGTTGACTTGAGTTGAGGAAAGTGTGGCATCTAAAAGATGGCATAGGTGATTTCTTTGTTGTAGTTTATCCACATGAATCTTGCAGATTTTTCCCAAACGATATCATCTTATTTTTTCACTTCTGTTTTTCTCTTTACTGTCTGTCCTATCACGATAGTATTCCCTACATACAGTACATATTGGATACCAAAAAATAGTGCACGATGCTTCTGTATTCAACATGGTCTGAAAGTGTAGAAAGACTTATTGGTTCCTCAATTGAGTCTTTTTGAAAAGAGTACTTTGGACATGTACGCATATCAGGGCCATTTAAGCTGTTTCTCTGGAGAGTAATCGAAATATGTTTTTCGAAATGAATATATATCATCAGATTCACAGTGTTCTCTGAGCGTGTAGCAGCCATCCTGTTGAGAAACTGCAAAGAGCAGCTCAAGACACCTTCGGCTATACTATGGAGGCATTCAATGGAGACTGGAACTATCCCAGATCTGCTCAAATTCAGTGTGTTTACACCAATACATAAAGGTGGAAAGAAACATGCCCCAAAAAACTATAGGCCAGTAGCCTTAACAAGGCACGTCATAAAAATATTTGAAAAAATAATTACTAAGAATATGTGCGGTACTTTGAAACAATGATCCTTTCAACGAGCATCAGCATGGCCGTCGAAAAGAGAGGTCATGTCTCTCACAGCTTCTCGGACACCGAAGGATGATAACCAGAGCACTAGGGAAAGGGAATGCTGTGGATGTTGTATACCTAGACTTGGTAAAGCCTTTGACAAGGTTGACCATGAAATCCTACTTGAAAAGCTCAGAGTCTAACATATCGGTGGAAAGCTTCTGAAGTGGATCCACAGTTTTCTAACAAA
>VOMN01050862.1:0-35987 GCA_014899125.1 Orchestia grillus | reverse complement strand
CTATGTTGCATAGAGAGAGCCCTGACTATCAGTTATACTGAATGCAACTCTTGTGACCATGATTTTTTTCTTCAAGTTGTTGCGGGAAATCATGTAAGATAATTGTTTTAAATTATACGTAAATTTTACCGGGGAGGACAAACTTTTTGGCCTGGCAGTGTGCATTTATATTGACTGTCTCTGCATAACTACGATACTATTTGCGTGATGGAATGGAAAACATCACTAGCGTCCTCAAAGCGTGAATTATTATTTCTGTAACTGAAATAATAATTCACTTACTGAAACTGATGTACTGATTTCAGCTCTCTTTGAGGTAATCGAAAATTCCTGCTGAAAGAAGGATTAAAAGCCTCAGGATAAAATGAGTCATCGCCACCACGCCCAGCGCCGTGAGCTTGACCCCGTCAGGAGAGCGTGGAGATACATCTTCTTCTTTCTTGTTTCCGTTTTTATAAGGTCTCCGGTTCTGTCTGGGTCATGTACCTCAGGCTCGTACACTTCTGTGGACTCAGATTACTATGCAATGGTATTTGTGTTCATTTTCTAGGAAGGCGTGTGTTTACAAACTAAAAGGAGATAAAGCGAGGTTATGAACCACGTCGCTCCAGCGGTAACATTCTGTGGTCGTAGCATGGCTACCGGTCACTTGGTCGAGTACGACTCTTATTTGAATGGATGGTGCTCCGTGATGCCATCAAGTTACCAATTTTGCTCGTACTTGTGGGTGACGAGCGAATGGCGTGTCTACTGGTCGCTTGGTCAAGTAGCGTTTGAATGAGTAGGTATTTAAATGAGTAGCGTCTCATGATGTGCTCAAGCAACCATTTTCGCTCAGATGTGGCCAAGTGAGAAGCGAATAGCATGGCCGCTGGAATAGAGAACTTCGTTAGAGTGTAAACTTGACGTCCTTCGGAAGATATTTTGCTTGCTTTTGCCGTGCATTAGACGTGTGGAGTGCATCCTATTAATTATATTGAAATTGAGGTGCGCCATGGAGCAATAGTGTTGTAGCAATAGTCAATGCAATAGTGTTGTAGTCCTAAGCTTCTCCATCTGTCAACTCAGATGAGTTCCTAACAAGGTTTTCCTAACATTTTCCAGTTAAAAAAAAATGGCCATATAGTACACACTGCTGATTGAGGTGCAGAAATAATAGAAAAGTTTCCCATGCTGTCTCGTCAGATTTGAAGTTCATGAATGTGCAGAAATACGATGGTAAAAAAGGCTTTGAATGTATGTAAGCCAAGACTGATAACTGTGAGGGTATCTTATGTGTTAGACTTCAGAAAAAGTGTACTTCATGATCTTCTTGAACGGTGATTGTGTATGGTCAAGCTATCAAAGTCGGTAAATATTTAATTATTAAACTAGAGAATAAATCGGTGACATTGGGAACACGAAATTTTTCCTTTCGTTTGGCAGAATGAATTCCTAGTCTGGAAAATGTATAAATTTATTACGGAAATTCACATCGCGCAAAACTTAATTTTACAGATAAGTAGCAACCCATTCAACGAATCAAAACCTTTTCGGGCTTCTATTTCTACATTTACGCTTGCTTGCTTTACTCGATGCTCGGCACAGTGCACTGGGTGGGCACTGTGAGCACTTCACTGAAAGCATCAAACAACAAAATGAGGTTATAATCCTAAATCGAACACTGACCTCGGTGTAGTTGACTTACGTCGTGAATAACGAAGCGTTCCGTCTCATGCTTTCGCTGAACTTTACTGAGATCTGCAGACGGTAAAATGGGACAGAAATAGTACATCAAAAACTAACCTCGGTAATATTTATTTTTCTAATGAATGAAAATAATAACAAATCATTTAACATTCTTAAGTCCAGATAAACATGACACACTTTTCCCTGAGCTCAGCGAGAGGAATCTAAAAAAACACATTAAAATGTCACTTTATCACATTTTATGGACTATACGGCACTCACTACTTCATGTCCTGTACAATAATCGCTAAATTTGCACAATTAACGTCGCCTCGACGATACTGGGACCCCGGAAGTAGGTCACTCTAGCGTGCAGCGCAGGGCCGGCGGCGTAGGCAACCCGCACGCACTGACCTTGCCGAACTCGGGACGCTGCGGCCAATTATGCTCCGCCAGGGGGCCTAACTCAGCCTCCAATTGGGCAAAATCTTCAGCGTTTTAGTCCCCTAAGGGGAATGAGCTGAAGAGGATTGCTCATGAGCACATCTTGAGGACTTGGCGACCCTCAAGGAACGGGGAAATGAGTGGGATTCCCGAGCTATTTTTAAATTACACTTCGTGTAAGATTTACTCTGCAAAGGTCTTTTACCTCGAGAATTTCAAACTGAACGCGAATTTTAAGCTGAAAGCGAACTTCAAACTGAAAGTGAACTTCAAATTGATAGTGAACTTCGAACTGAAAATGGACTTCAAACTGAAGCTGAGTCTCACCGTTCAAATCCCTTAAAATATGAGCACGGTGGTCGTACCTCAATTAAAGTTATAATTATCATTTTTAACACCATCTTTCAGGTTGTGAGCGTCCCCGCTTTCCACGCACAGATCGTGAGGGTGATTTGATTCACACTTTAGAAAACAAATGTTTAGAACCCTTTGTCATCGTTGAGAAATTTTCAACATGGCCCCAGATTCTGGTTGCTTCGGAGATGAAAGCAATTTCAGTGTTTAAGTGCCTACAAGCTAGAGTTTGTATTATCATTTTTTGCGTTAACAGTGATTGATTCACAACTAAAGAGTTCTGTGTTAGATTCAATTGGCGCTATATTTCGACGCAGCTAATGGTACTCCCAGTCAAATTAACTTCGAAATTCATTCATTCGAAAAACCTTGATATACCTGAAGTGAGAACCAAGCTCGAGCATGGACTGGCGGCCTCTCCGTATTGAGTAGGAAAAATACATCCAATGTAGACATTCTCAATCCATGATATTGAAGATGACGGCTTCATCCCTCGCAAGCAAATTGAACGCTAAAATGTCCTGCGTGACTTTGCAAACAGAAAAAATTCTCGATTCTGTAATCGATACCTCGCGAAAAGTAAAGACGCCTTCATGCGTTGGCGCAATTTTGTTCGACATTTTTCGTACTTCCAGAAAATTTGCAGCTGAAATTTTCATCTAAGACTTGAAATGAAGAAGCACATCGTTTAAGTCGCTTCTTACTTCACCTGAATTACTTCGCTTCGCCCCAAACAACGAGAACTAATAAGCATTCGAGACATCGGAACCTTCATTCTACATACGCACCACGTACTCCTTAGCTCAGGGCTGGAACGGATTGTCTCTTACTCAAGCGATCCATGGTTTGATCCTACCCGGAGTGCGTCACTCGGAAGAAATAAATACGAAACCCTATATTCCCGAAGGCAGCGGCACACCAGTGTAGCCCGAGCAAAGACACTAGAAAATCTTCCAAGTAGTCCTGCAGGATTCTTAACCTTGCTTATTTACGGCATTGACCCCGCAGAATTTGACATGTATCTCCACCCGTCGCGGGCTGGTGAAGCGTCCCGAAATTATGGATGATTGTTTAAAAAATTTCTGAATATGTAATGCCTTAATGCATGCGAAGTCAAATGTTATAGAACTTTCTAGGCATTATAACTTCATAGGTAAAAAATAAGCCTGAGCAGCTTTGTTTTACATCTCGCAATTGCACTCAGTAAAATATTTCTTTTTTGCACCATGGCGCATACGAGCACTGTGCCATATGACTGGTTTAACTAGTTAGCGCACAACTCCCCCACGTCGTGCCTTCCCGGTTACCCTGAAGATAAAGAATCTGGTGTGCCGACTAAGTAGTTCTCTCGTGAAAGCGGATTTAAGTGTTTTATCCTCTATTTCGTAGCTTTTAGTGATTTGTAAATTAAAATACGAGAGTTTAAACGAGTGGGTCTAGTGCTTTTATCATAATTACGTAAACTAGAAAAATGAATTTAAGAAATGTGTGCTTTTGAATTGATTTACATCTCTCATAGAACAAGTATGCCCTGGTGATCAAGTGAGAAAATCGTCAGGGCATACATTATGTATTGTTCACCAGATCCAGTCATGTTCACCAGTTTGCACCGATTATTATTTGATGATTCGATCTCGAATTTATGAGAAAATTTCTGGTTCAGTGTTCCTCTTGTCCGGTGTGTGGTGCAAACTTCCTGTTTCGTTGTGTCTTTCGACAACGAAGCGTGGTTTACACTGCCCAGTCATGATGCAACGCTGCCGTGTGGCTTTCCAGCGACGGAAGTACGAAGTCCCCACCTATCGTAATTACTGGGACTACCAACCGAGACAAACGGTACCGGATGTGATCTCGGATCTGCGCTCCAGTCTCACGCTAAAATAGTTCCTGGCAGTCGGCTCCGAGGCTGGTAACAGCATCTCAGTCGAGGATGAAATTCACGAGGGAGTTTTGAAAGCTGGATCGTTTTCTGTAACCCACTTGGTCCAGCTTCGGATCGTAATGGAAAAAGATTCCATTGCGTTAATTCAACTCTTTTTCTGCGTAATCTGATAGAACAGCGGAGTATGAAGTAACAAAAATTGCAGTACGTGCGCAGAAGTAAGAGCGATTGTAGTCGAAGCATACCCGAGATCAGAGAAAATATTCGGGAAACAAACGTGTGGTTTGACACGAAATTGGAATTGAAGATGCTCTCAGATTCAAGGTTGTGCTGCAAGAAATCGTTCGAGGGCGCCATTCAAAGGCAACATTCCGATTCCATCAAGTGTTGGGATTTTGGAAACATCTTCAATGTTAACTTGTTCAGTTTTTCAGCACGAATTTAAATGCGAAAAGATAATGGGCCGAATAATCGTAACGTGAATGCTTGTCATGAAATTCACCGATTCTGGCAATTTCCTTAATAAGGAAACGAGAGTTAGAACGTGTCCATTTTCAGGAGACCGTGGTTTGAAGCGGCAAAATGGAAGGTGAGCATCTCTTGCCTCAATTGAGGTCAGCAGGAGCCTCCAAAGGCCACCTATGGTCTAGATGCTGGTGTCGACACCGCACCCGTGTGTCCTGCTGGCATTTGCTCATCTTTTAGTCCGAGCATCAAATGTGCATTCAATTCCAGTTTGAAGGATTTTTTTTCAAGTTACTGAGGAGGTGAATTTATTTTCTTAGGTTTGAAGCTCATGTCTTGTCAACGTTTGAATTATGAGGTGTCCGTGCTTGGTTTGTATCCTAAACTTAAATTTAGGTGTTGTTTGCACGCAGACGTTGCACGTATATTCAGCATGCGGGTCATCCTCGGGTTGACCATGTTACCCTTGACTCGAATCTTTGTCTCGTTTACTTCGTTGCTAATGCTATTAACTTCCGTTTTTCTCATTATCTAGGCCTGCAAGAGATCTTAATGTATCGTTTCCTTCGTTGCGAATACTACCAACTTCCGTTTTCTAATGTACGTATGCGCGTAGAAGACATGGGGCTGAGAATTACCCAAATAAAGTCCTCTTTATGTCCCTGACATTTCAGAAATGAGAAAGCGCGAAAGCATCTGCTGAAAGATTACGTTCACACGCGGTACTGTGAATTTAAAATTAGTACCAAGAAGCACGAGATGCCTGCTCGTTTTTTGTGTAAAAAGTTTGGCCTTGTACCAGTAAAATTAGGGAGTCCTAGATAGGTACCTCTTTTGTACGCTTTCTCAAGAGATTCGTACCCAAAGTAAATGATGTTATCACCAGATTGCCTCTCCGCAACAAAATAATATTTTGAACTTAATGAACTGTTGATCCTAAAATTTTAATGCAAACATAGTACGAGCGACGACATTTTTCATTTCATATTTTGGGCCAGAATTGACGGAAGATCTTCGCCGAGAGTGAAACCCAGCGAACGAAGAAGTGTTCTAAATATTTCACCGCTAAATGTAACCCTGAGACCTGAGGCATCCTTCCTCTAGCACACACGAGCCAAGGCTGTTCACGGCCGACCGCATACCGCCTCAGCGTGGCCAATCCGTGCGCCAGGCTCCTGCGCACGCGCGGTCTGCCTGCAGTGAGACGTGTCAGACGGCATGACAACCCGTTTGTGTCCCTCCTGCCCGCTGCTCGCCGGGCGTACTGACTCATTCATGGACCTACGTGAGGACTTCGTAGGTTGTGGTGCAAGCTGTCTGTTTCGTTGGAATGTTCTAATACGGCTTCGTGGTCTGGGCTGTTTAGCCATTTCTGTCGTATAACAGATCTGCTGTGTAACTTTCCTGTGACGGAAATAGAGTTGCTTTTCGTGTAAAATTTAGTTTTCTAATTTTGAATAGTTTCAGCTTCTAGAGTTTCTATGTAACAATAATGAAACATATTTCATTCGACTGCGAATTTTAATGCAATCTAAAAAAGTTTAATAGTTTTCCCTTCAATTGAAAATTTGAACAGTTATACGCGAAAATCGAGAAAAAAAGTGAAATTTATGTAAATTGTCACATTATTTTTTTTTTTCAAAAATTAGTCAACACCTTTAGTTCTTTGCATTGAAACACGTAAAATGAGACCAGTCTCATCGTTCTAGGGGAAAAATGAGTGACCTGAAATTTTTTTTAATTTTAGAGAAAAATACATTTTTTCTATCCTTTTTTTCAAAAAATTGAAAAAAACTTCCTCTATCAAAATGTGTTTTTTTTCATCGTGTTACATGAGTGCCAAATTTGAAAGCGATCCGTTCATAAAGATATTTTATTTTTTTTGCCGGACGATCCCCTATACACAAGTTTTTAGTTTCGCGACTGCTGTTGAATATGTTTCTCACGACCATATATTTTGAATTGTTCTTTGTGAAAGTAGGTATGAATAATTAGCTGAGTGTCATGGAAAATGCAACTTCACCATAATTCCTTCATATAAGGTCAACAATTATGTATATTTGAAATTTTTCTTACCTGCCCGCAAGCGATAACACTGGGCTGATGTGGCTGAGTTGACTGCACCCTGAGGGGCAGCTGGTAGCGTCCGTCATCTCGTGCCCCAAAAAATGGCGCTACTCAGGGACGGTTCTGGATTTGAGAATTTAACTAATAAGACTTCAAGGATCCCTGGAACCGTTGAAGGCGCAATTGGGTCAAATTTTGAAGATTGTACCTGACATGCCTCTCTTGTTTTACTACCATCAATCCACTGTAGGGAACAGCTTACTTTAGCAGCTCGCTGATATGTCACAAGTACTCTCTACAACGCGACTGACAAGAGGCGACACACCAGTGGGACCCGGACCGGTTAGCCCGGATTTCTTCCAAGGAATCCAATGCTACTCACAACAGACTCGGCAATGCTGCCAGCGGAAGTCTGGCGTGGGTTTATTGCCAAGCTTAATTAAACCTTTTTACTTCGCTGTCTCTCTGCCAGCGTAATGTTAAATCAAAGTTTTTACCTTTCTATCACTTTGTCTTTTAGTCTTTTCGAGTTGCAGTATTATTTTTTGCCAGCATGGCGAGCTCTATGGCTACCAAATGCTTGGTTATTTGTATCCTTGTGATGTTTCTCAAAGTCAATCTTTATTGGGATTCAGTGTCCTGAGTACGTGAATTGGTAGACAAAATGCTGTGGAACACGAAATGAATGATGACAATCAAATTTTGAGCCAATCACACTAGGAAAATTAGTATGATTTGATTCTTTATTGTATTGGGTAATATGTGAAAATATTGTTTTGTGATATATAAAAATTGTATTCAGAAGACATCTACATAAAGTTTTCTTCGCAATGATTCCCGGACGTCGGCTCTTCGAAATTATACGGCAAACATTTCAACACGCGGCAAGGATGCAACCTCAAAACGCCCTGACGTCTTCGCCCAATTTTCGGTCGCTAAAAGGGACCGTCCATAAGTCGTAGCATGGATACCCGAGTATTCCATTTTAGCCGCGGAAAAAACGTCAAATTTCTTCATTTTCCATCAAGTATGCGATACACGCCATGGCCTCGCATTCCACCGAGACAAATGTGCAGGTTCTCGACTGCGAAGTTCAGCCTCGATTTGTTGGTCTTGTCCGTTGTTTGGCCAAGCTCTGCACGTCGCATGGTTTGCGCTCCTCCAGCTTGAGGGACCTAAATTGCACTGTTTAACGGAATGTGCCCACATGACAAACGAGTTGCCTGCATGCGAGGGGTACAGATGTAGCGCTTGTGTTGTGTATTGTGTACGTTCAGGGTTACTTACTTACATATAACTATTGTGTACCTAAACCCAGCGCGCACTGAGTTATCGCTGGAATGTGATAAGTGGCTTCTTGGCTTGTGTGCTCTTGGTATTGCATGTTATTATGATTCTAATTTTAGGCATGATCGTTTTCAGTCACGTGTGAAGACATCTATTTTTATGTAATGAAAAGCTGTAATCATGAAAGGAAAATTGGGTATCGTGTCGCTGTATTCAGCACCCACCCTAGAAGAGCCAATTCATTTTTAATGAACGAAATATTGAGTAAAGTGTCTTTTATATTTTATGGGTACGTGTACATGTTCATTTTGATTTTGAACGAAACAATAACGTGGTCAGACTAAAATATATTAATTCTATTCTTCCGCCAGTAGAACGCTGGACCGTATAGGGTTCATCTTGTTTCTTCTGCATCACTTTTTGGGAGATCCACCTGAGAAATTGCTTCAGGGTTCGAAACATATTCTATTGAACTACCTTCGCTTGCCACTGCACGACTGTTTTTGGTTTTTGTTTCAGATTGTTGTGTTAGTTATATATTCTTAGATCACAACTATGTGTACAAGTCACGTTCATTTTTAGCTCTGCTGATAGTACCCTTGAATATGTACAAGTGCGAGTGTTGTGGTCCTTAGCATACAAAGATAGGGCGGAACATACGTGTAGATCTGCTCTTCAACGTTCCTGAGCTTTCGAAATACTGGTTTTTGGTCAACATGATCGGAGAAGAAAANCGACGGAAGAACTATACTATAATGTGCTGACGACGGAAGAACTCTACTATACATGTACTGTGCTGACGACGTAAGAATTATACTATATTGTTATATTGTGCTGACGATGGAAGAACTATACTATACTGTGCTGACGATAGAAGAATTGCATGTATGACAATTAGAGAACTATTGTGCTGACAAAAGAACTACTGACGATAAGAAATATTCTTTATCTTCTCTCGGGCTATTAAGCCATCAATGGTGTCAGACCTCTTCGTCGCACCCTATAAACGAGAGCTTGTTTTGTGAATGATAAAGTTTTTGGTAACTTTGTGCTGTGGCATCAACGCCACGCGCCAATCTGTATATTCAGCTATTTATTTTTTACAGAATAGAAAACTAAACTTTTGTTACCTTCGGTGATAAAAACTTGAAGGAAAATCGAAATAGAAATTCTTTCTCGTAAATTGTTGCTTAAGAAAAGTAGGAATTAAAAATTCACTATCGAAATTAAATATGCTACGTTTACGACAAACGGTGCCACTTACCCACTCCACGTCTGCTTATTCAGGACCAGCCAAATAGTAAATAATGGACTATGGAAGCACAGTGGGAGATTCGGAACTTCGAGCACTTTGATTGTAGATTAAAAACTAAATGCTGTAAAATCACGAATAGAAAACTGAGAAAAAGTTCCATCTATGACTCCCTTGCCATGTGAGTCATTCGAACAAGCGATCTTACTTAACGCGCTCACCGAACGTTCAGTGTGTCCTACTTAGAGGAAGACTCCAGCAGAACTCGCGAGGCGTAAGACACGGCGCTGCGCCCGAACGTTCGGCGGCGGTAGAGAGCGAGAGCTGAGAAGGGGGCATGTGGGCCAGCGCGTAGCCCCGCGCCGTGCCCGCTCGCTGCACCGGGGAAAGTCCCGGCCGGACGCTGGCTTTCTTAGTAACAGAGCGAGGCTCTCGTACTCCTGAGAGCTTCTCACGCTGACTGAGTCTAGTCGTCCCACGCATACAGCGTTACATCGGTTCCAGCTAACAACCGCTTTACGGTCGTCCCACGCATACAGCGTTACATCGGTTCCAGCTAACAACCGCTCTACGGTCGTCCCTCGCATACAGCGTTACATCGGTGCCAGCTAACAACCGCTCTACGGTCGTCCCTCGCATACAGCGTTACATCGGTGCCAGCTACCAACCGCTCTACGGTCGTCCCACGCATACAGCGGTAGCAACTAGAGCAAGCTTCAAATAACACGTTAGATATTTGTGTCTCAGGGAGCAAATAGAGCGTGTTATCGTGGTATAAGAAGCGAATAATAAGGTATTGCGGGTGGTTGCTGGAACCGATTTGGTACTCTATGTAGGGGACGATTGTACATAGAACGGTTGTTTTCAGGAACACATCTAGCGCTCTGTGCGATAGACGACTGTACTGCAATGACGTGAGCGCAGCAGCACCAAGCTCTGCAGTCAAGTTTGACGTCGTTTCTGCTGTATAGGCGGAAACGCGATAATTTTAGTGGATTTCTATGTTACCAACGTCTTATACCGCCAGCGTGATTGCCTATTAGCTTTATTTCACTCCTAGCTCATCATTCGGCTTCTTGCTGCTTCCTTCGTTTGCGAACCTTTTACTTTTCTCTTCGTTGAAGATATCTCAAATTCTTTCCTACCATTTGAGTGATGTACTCCGTCGCGCAGTTACCAGTTGATGTCTTTTCGGTCTTTATGTTAGGTTAGCGGTTTAAATTTTTATATCTTGGAAGGGTTTAGAAGTTACAAAAAGTTCAAGATTTTGTGGTGTAGTCAACCTGATTCGATCTATTTTTATTTGCGCGAGTAGTTTTTTGCGAAGGATACTGCTGGGTCTCTCATAGGTTCTTGTAAATCAGTATTCTGTGCCTAGAATTGAATTGGCACTGCTAATTGGTATAATTCGTAGATAGAATTGGTAGGAATTGGTATAATTAAGATGTAGAATTAGCAGAAATTAATGTATTAGTATGTAGAATTAGTAGAAATCGGTGCTACCAAACCGGATGATGCTGATTAGCAGCGCCGCTGACCGCGATACCGGCCCAATGAACAACGATATGACAAGGTCTAAAAAGCACCACTAGCTCACAGCATAGTCCTGTGCCTGCGTTATGTCTGCACTGCAGGACATTGAGACCCGTCTCACCTGGCACGCTGCTCTTGAGCTGGTCGCAGCGCATCCTCCTGTTGTGGAGGTTGTTGACGGCCGGTGCTGAGACGGACACAACCGTGCGTCAGGGAGAATGAAGCCCCGAATGACCTGAATTCATATCCTACGGCGGGAAGCCCTGATATCTTTAAATTTGCTTCGTGCTAGTCGCACCTTTTCTTGTAATATTTGGTTAATTTACTGTAGAATGGATTTGATTGCGTGTTACAGTTTCACGGGATGGGACGCTTTAAACAGTTTTACATGCAGTCCGAGTGCTGCCTGTCAACGACTAGGCGTTATAATTTTTTTTTAATTCTGTGGTGACTAATATTCGTGAAAGATTTCTGATTAGCCGTGTGTACAATGCTTTTTCATCTGTCATATTTTAGCACGTTAGAGCGCTGTACTTCCATACTGGTAACTTTTCATGAGGTAAAATTAATTTGCAGTAAACATGCAAATGTCTGGAGATGACTCGCACTTTGTCATGTTAAGTTAAAATCACTTCCATGAACCTCTCACACGGGAATGAACGCATTATGAATCTTTTTTAATTGATTCTCATTTATTTATGATGAGGTAAAGCTATAGATCTATAACCTCCAACGGTCACGGAAAAGGTTGTAAAGAGTTACCAACTTAGGAACGTGCGGTACCAATCACATCATTATTTTTTAACCTTTGAGCTCAGTGAAGTTTGCTTCTCATTACATTCATTTCTTAATTTCATTTATTTATTCTCTGATTTTTTGTGGCTGTTTCAATTGTTAATTTTCCCGTTCATGTATGACACCCTCTCAACAACGTCTTCCTCACCGTGAACCCCAAGTATGAAAATCAACCCAACAAGCGTGCTCGATGATGCCTAATTTGCGGTAGACTCTACAACGCAAGAGCCGTATGACACAACCACTCGATCACTCACACCAAAACTTCTCATCCTGTGCCTGGCTTACCCTGGCAAAGGACGTGGGGAATCCTCAACATCTTACGCATGACTCCGACGACCTAAGGCCCGACTGTGACTCGTGGCACAAGTCGGCCGCAAGCCCTGCCTCGGAACGGACGTGTCTGGTCGCTCACCTCACCTGTTCCGCACCTGCTGAATCGCTGCCTAGGCCCCCCCAGTCCTGACCGAATTACGAATTGGTGTTTGTCTTCGCGTCATTGTAATTGGGTTTTCCCAGAAATTTTTGCCGTAGCCGTTAGTGATGTGTGTGTAGTATTCTCCACTAGTGCTTGAACAAATAAATCAATATGCCATTTTTGATTGGATTTGAATGGAAAATTTATTGAGTATTTTTTTATTTGAATAAAGTGATAATCTTAAATTTGTGTGGCGCATGCGATTGAAAGTACCCAAGTGCAGTTGCCAAGTTCAGTTCATGCGAAGCAACGCTTGCCTGGCCGCATTACTTACGTAATTATCGTCCGCATAGCTGAATGCACACGTAATATTACATCCGCTGTTGAGGTCTTTCACCTGAACGAGTTCAAGAAGAACACAAAAGTACAAGAGAACAGAAGAGAACAGAGGTACACGTTGGACAGATGGCAACCATGGATGACCTGGTGCAATTAATGCGCGCTGCAAATATTCACGTAAGTCGACATTCTGACGAAGCATCAATTTCTAGTGCGTGCTGTGCGACGGAGGGGTTGACTAAAGAGAGTGTGAGGTGTTACGTGTCCTGTGGTTTGCCTTCAGACGTGTTCACCGAAGGGAAGTGTTTTCTTGGTGCTCCTGAGCCCCGCGGCACACTGGCACCGAGTTACGCTCACAGCTGACAAGTGAGGGTTCGTCTCCCGGGCCGGTATAGGATTTCCACGAAACTACGGAGCACTTCCCTTGGAAAAGGAAGCTTAAACCTCACATTCCTCACATCACACACTCGCTAGTAGGGATAAGGCATTGAAAACCCGGAGATGTACTGTATGTCAAGTGTTGGAATTAATAATGAAGTTTCCTGGTGGGATGGTTGAGATTCCCGAACTCCATTAGTAACAGTACCGGTCCTCGCTCTCATCCTAACTTGGGAAGGGGTCTTCCATTATGACATCGCTTGCCACTCGCTTCAAAATCAAGACGTATTTGTGGTGGCTGTTGTGTGTTTCATTTTGTTTTGAGTTAATTATTATATAGTGTCGCAGTGCTTACTTTTTTAGCTCATGGGGTCGGCCTGCGTCCCACGGTAATGACTTTCTGTACGAGTGTCTTCGATGGTTTACCGCTCGCTTCTTTCTGGAGATTTCCGTCGTGTTGAAATGCTTTTTGACGCAAGACACTTTTCTATTGTGTAATAACAATGTTATAGTTTCATCAATCAAATTAAATGTAGATCCTTCATTACGCTTACACATTTGGTCTGTATATTATTTTATTTTATCAACTTTCACGCAATTTATTACGGATTATTCACGAAACGTAAACGCTGTTTCTCTTTTCTTCAGGGCGGTTACAGTCCTCCAGGCAGCGACATGCGGGAGAGGCGCTCTTCAATGCAGCGCGTGTCGCCCTATTACCTCATGCCGTCAGGAAGTCACTCCCACTCGTCCGGGGGCAGCAGCTCCCACAGCCCTCCGATGTCCGTGCATAGCATGTACCACGCTGCCGCTACAAACTTTTACTACCCGTCTCCCGACTACGCAATTTCTCCAAACTCCATGTGGCATCTCAAACGGTACACCGAAGATGAGCTTCCTAATGTGCCTTCCAATATGGCTGCTGCGCTCTACCCTCAGCTGCAGGGAGCTGTGCAGCAACAATCCGCAGCGCAGATGAGCAACAGGAGATATAGCATCGCCTCCGTTTCTTCGGCCAATTTTTCCCAGCAGCCCCAACGTCGCAGGATTTCCGTCTCCAAGTTCCAAAACATCCCACCCGCCAATTATTTGCAAGTGCCATCGTTTCACGAGTACGACCACAAGCGTCGCTATCACTCGAAGAAATCCCAACAGCGGGTGGAACATCCTGCCACTTTCGATTACATGAAATACACGAACCAAACCACTCCTCCATCTCACTCCAAGGCCGCCTTTGTTCCACCAATGAGAAGATATTCTTCAGGTCACATCCCCAGCTCCGCCCAAACCAGAATGAGCAAGTCTATGTCGAGAGAGAGTTCCAGATCTGCTTCTTCTGACGACAGCCCAAAAGCTTCAAACGATCGGTCTCGGTCCACAAGTCTTGAAAGAATCCCAACTCCTGATCCCACTAACGCACCTGCTCCAGCTTTCGAATTCACCTCCAATCACCTCCCTCTCCGGCCTCCAACCATAGACGTCAACAAGTGAGTTCATTCTACCAAACACATTCTTAGTCTCGAGGAAATTTGCCGCACATAGAGTGTTGAGGTTCTGTTGGAGGAAAATAAATTGATGAAAATTACGTCGTTTCTAATGGTTTGGATTGTTAGGTTTAATTCCCTGAAGGTCAATTTAAGTATCGGCAAAACTGTGTCGGTTTATCCTTCCAGCCTTCATGAGTAAATGGACACTTAAGTTATTACTGTTCCATTGTGTGGATCATACAAATATTTAAATATTTTGTGTTTTCCAGAGTCTCTTCCGGATCTGGCTCTGCTTCAACCCCTGAAAGTCAAAGAATAGAATCAAGACAGATGATACCCACCTCGAGCAAATGCCCCTATTCTGCTATGGACGAAATTCGCAAGGAAGCCAAAAAAGAATCCAAAGGCAACGGCGAAAGAAGCATATTTTCGATCTCTAAGCCCGCTAAGTGGTGTCGACATGCAGATGGGAAGACGTGCGCTAGTTGTAACAATACCAAGGTGAGTTTCCCGTTCGTGTTGCCCCCCGCGCTTTTGAATTACTTTATCCCTGGATCTGCATTAGTCAACATTGCTCTGTTCGTGCAACAAACAAAGATCGTAGAAGACAGAGAAGTCTTGGAAAATGAGCTTTGCTTTCAAGTGTTTTCAATCAGGAATACGTCTCCAACTATATTACATTTATATTCAGAATTCTGAGTTGTAATTTTATTTATGCAAGAATTGAACAAAAACCACGCACGTCATCGCGATTTTTTATAGTTTAAACACATAAATTTGCAGTTCCGTTTTGTTTTTTTCTTCTCGTTACTGGAGAGGATGGATTTGCGAGTTAAACTACGCTGTAGTTAGTAATTTATTGTGCCTGGCGCATAATCGAAAGCTTCGGGATGATCTTTTCTGGCTGCAAATCTGTTGCTGAATTTTACGATGCCAAATTTAAGCCCACTTCCAAAGCACCTTATTATACCTCACGTATATGCTCCAGTTGTTGTAAACGGAAAAAGTGGCGTATACAATTGTTCTCCCTTTTACTTTTGGCATAACGTTAAATTCCATCGGAGTTTTTATTTATTATGTCACAAAATTTCGTGCTATCAGGATAGTACGCTGAAGTACTCCATTAAGCCTCGTTTAATGGGACGCCTGTTGGCAATGGACACGCTGAAGGACACGTTAACGACCCCTGTTTTCGTGCTCTGTCTCGCCCATGTCACATCGGCCATTGGAATGTTATTATAATCATTATAACTGACTGGACTCGTGGTAATTCCTTTCCGGGTTTCCATGTAGTTTCTGCAATACTGAAATGAACAATAAATACCTGCTGGAGCTCTATCATTAGTAGTGTTCCTGGGTGTCGAAATTAGCATTACATTGGTTGAGGTTAATGGGTAACGGAAGCTTTTCCCGTTACTCCTTCCACATAACCCGTGCTATCAGTCAAGCATGAGGAACATAAATAATGTTGATAATTCAATATACGAGTATGTGTACCATGCTGTGACTTCTCCATATCAAGAAAATTTATATCTATTTCATCTCAAGTATGAAGATGATTTAGCGTATGCTTGATGATTGCAGCCGTTTAATTTCTTCCGTATATTTTCCATAGTGCGTGACACACTTGGGAACGTACAAGCGTAGATATAAATAGATGATCTTTTTCCTCGGTAGGTTTTCAAATGAAAACGTGTAATTTTGGCACAACCTTTTTTATCGCGCAACCAAATCGTTAAAAACGCAATTTTTTGTTTTAAAAATTAAAAACAAATTTTTATTGCGGAAATTAAAAACAAGGATCTGGCCTTTTTTATTAGTTGCAGAGGTATGAATACACTAGGAAAAAATCGTGTTCTACCGAGGGAGCACGAGTTGCTGTTTTTTCTTTAATCGACGTTCGGCAAGTTTGTTCGTCCGAAGGTGAGAAATTCAAGTTAGGTACAAAGAAGTGTTAGGAAGGAGTAATTAATCGATCTTTCCGAGGAGGGGGTTACCACCAGGATGGCGGCTAGGGAATGACCTCCTACAACGATGGGTGGTAGGTTCCGAATAGAGTCCTACATCCAGTAGTTTTCATTAGATCCAAAATAGTGGAATTTACCTTAGGTTCACGATTAAAGCTGTCCCCTGAGCCCAGAACAAACAGCCACAGCCAGACACTTGCTGGTTAGGATACAAAGGTAAAATAGCATGAAAAAGTTCTCCATGGTCGTTCTGGGGTTGAGCTAAATTACGATCGGGCAGGCGGACGCGGCGTCTGTGTGCTCATCCGTGGGGCCCCCGCCCACCTTCACGGCCCTCGACAACTACCAGCCCGTGAGGAAGAGGAGTCGCTTCACCTGCAGCTGCAGCGCCATCTTCAGCATCACCGTCATGGTCGCGGTCCTCGTCATGGTCTTCATTGCCGGCTTCATCCTCTATGTTGAAAGTGAGTGGGGCTTCATGCTCTGTGTTGAAAGTGAGTGGGGCTTCATCCTCTATGTTGAGAGTGAGTGGGGCTTCATCCTCTATGTTGAAAGTGAGTGGGGCTTCATCCTCTATGTTGAAAGTGAGTGAATTTTTACTGACGTCTTTATAATCCATATTGGGATAACGTTAGAGGCATTATTTATTATGTGAAATATGAGTTAGTTATATTGGTGTGTTTATTGCATACATACATACGCATGCTGTACTGTCTTCTGTGTTGAGTGTAAGTTTGGTGTTTATTGGGGACTCAATCGTGTATCCAGGATATTGCCGTTTGTAATTACAAGAAGAGTTCATAATGCTGTAATTACCTTTTCAATATCATAATGCTTTTCAAGTACTGTAATTATTATTATCATTTCTGTATTATCATCGTGCATGCTGAGAGTTAGTATAGTTTGTGTATCCAGTAACCTAAAATTAAGTGCTTCCGCTCTTCTTATTATATTTTGTAGTTGTAACTTGTAGACTTCAGGATGAAACAAAATATTCACTGATTTTAAATAAATACGTAGAGCAATGCACTTTAAAATTATACATAGATGAACGTATGAGGTTCGTTCATAATTAATGATTTGTCCTTGATATCTGCGTGCTAGTTTCGCCAATAGGGAGACACGTTCACTCTACAGCCTGCGTCTTGGTGACATGACATGGGTGCCAGATTAGGGTACAGGTGACTGGTAAGACCCGAGAGGCATAGTTCTGTGCGCGTCACTCTGAAGTATTCTCTAGGAACGCCAGTGACAACGAGTCTTTCTTCCTTTACCTTCAGCTCAGTGATACGTTTGATTTTGAAATTCATATATTATTATCAAATATCTTTGTGGGAGTACCTTTGAAAGTACCCTGGAAAGCCCTTTTGGAAGTAGCTATGAAAATACATTCGAAATAATATCCAAATAAACTATTCGCAGTAACTCCGAAAATACTTCCAAAATTTGTCTCTTTGAAAGTTCCTCAACCATATTATCAAACCCGATGCTCGATTCTATTTCAATTTTATTGATCAGCATGAAATTTTCACTTGTGATGTTCCTATTTACAGTGGTACTTAAGCATCAAACCGCCAACGTGATGGACAAAATGTAGCGGCTTTGGACCTGAGCCATCACACCTGGAGTGGCCCTCACGTCATCGTAAGGACGAGCGCAACATTTTCTTACAATTTGTATATTTGTATTTGAAGACATGCCAGGATCTCTGTCGTAGTTTCCTACTCTGTAGAAAAGCACTTCCTTGTGTAGTGTTTGTATTTTAGAACCGTCGGTCGCTTGCATATCATTGGTGTCGAAGTTAAAGTCAACTACATTCTCAGATTGAGAATTGCAATTTTAGTGCTTAGAGATGCATGGCATGAATTTCTCGCTCATTTCCATGAATACATTTTTTTCTTAATCTAAAAAATTTAAAAAATCGAAATGAACTTACTTCATACTTCGTTTCAAGTGAAGAGCTCATGACTCTTGACGTATTATTTTATTTGGCAAATGAAAACCCAGGAAGAATGTCCCCATCTGAGTTTATTCAGAGGATGTGCTGTAACTTTGCACCGTCTTGCTTGACTGAGGCTCTAGTTCTGTGATGATAGTGTGTATACTCGATTTATTCTTGTAGATATTATTAAATATTAGTAGAAGTAGCATAAGGTAGTACTGCGATAACGCATTTCCTCGCTGCACGTCATAGAAGCTCTTATTTCTCCCCTAAGACTGTTGTTGCTCGACGAGTTTTGTCCTCTGTTACTCCGTACCTCTTGTTTCCTGTTAAGAATAAGAGCGTCTCGCCATGCTTTGAGAATATTTAGAAATTCTTTATTGTTTCTTGTGCCCTTGGTAGGAGAGCTATACATCCATGGAAGACGATGACGGACCGAGTTTGATAGTTTGACGTGTTTACTGTTGTGGCAATTTCAGTATCAGATACACTGAGTTTTCCTTTCGTAGAAAATTGGTCTTTGTATCTCGTAAGCCACAGCGTATAGCTCTTCTATTATTCTGATGCAGCCTTCCAGTTCTTTGATGCTTGTCAGTAGCTTTTCCTAGAAACCAGTTTCCCAGTTTGTTGGTTGTACCTTGAATTCATATTGTTCATATACCCTTTTATAACCATAACCAATTCCATGATATAACGGTAAGGTTGTATTCTCATGAGTATTAGAGGGAGAGACTTGACATATGCCGAGGTTCATTCATGTTGCTTCAAGTTGTTCCTCAAAAAAAAATCCTCTGGTGACGCTTCATCGTTTTGAATGGGCAGCAGGTGATTGATTTCTTTCAGTTATCTGCCGAATTGAAAAAAAATGTGGACAATTGTTTCACCTCCGAGGCTATTTGAGTGGAGTACTTACGTTTAGTTTTATCTCGTATCAAAACAATATGCGTCTTTAATTCCTTTCAAGTTTCACATGGCGCCTTCGAGCTATCGTTGGTGGCTTTTGAAAGTAATGGGTCCCCGATTTAAACATACAGAATATTCACTTGTATTTTTACACTATCTATTATCAAGTTTTTTTTGCTCGTTTTTCTGTCGTAGAATGGAAAAAGAAATGCGTGCGACCCGGTATCTCGCTCACTATTTTCTTGCATACCAGAAAATCAAACTAATCTGCATCAAGAACGTACTTGTTTTCGGCCTGAAACTTGTGTTCGTGCACACATAAATGCTTGCATGTACCCCTTACAAAAAACTCGTTCATTTAATTTTTTAGACGTCACTCAAAACGTGCCGTATACTGTGCTCAGTTGATCGCCAGAAGATATAACTTTACGCAATAGGTTCTTATTTGAATGTGTCTCTTTGAAATAAACTCCTCCCTCTGTAGGTTGGCAAGTGGTTCATTGAATGTGAAAACCGCGGTTTCTCGGTACTCCAACTCGCGCTCTGGGTGAGAAAATCCCCTCAGAAAATACTGAAAATGACCTGCTTGAATTCATGTTAAACTTCTCTGATAATTGTGGATCTTTATGCTGTATGACATGGTCTGCATATAGTGTCAGATAAATGAAATGTTTCATTAATTCTTTTCGTACTGAGATTTCGTTACGAATTGAAATAAACGTGATATAACGAAACTTACTTTTTCTTGCCTTTGTTCAGATTTCCAGCTTATATTGAAAGTGTGCTTCCCAGGGGGACACTGTTAGGTTACCCCCCAGCTTTAGTTAGGCCGACGGGACTGCTACCTTTCTTGTTCACTTTACTTCTTTTTATTTTCAGGGGGTTTTTTTCTCTGACTATTCTTTACCTTTTCTCTATCTCCCTTCCCAACCTGATGTTTTTATACTGAGAGAATTTTTTGTGGGAACACACCTGAGCATAGATTCCATGTTTTGTAAAGTTCATATTAAATAACCCGTTCTTTACGTTAGTTGATGTCATTTACTTAGACCATGCTAAAGAGTGATACTGTCCCACACCGCCGTCTATTGTGGAAAACCAAGAGCTGTGGTGTCCGGTGTAAGATCCTCACATGGATTGGAAGATTTCTTGTGTGGAGGCACCAGACAGTTGCTGTGAATGGAAAAAGAGTCTTCAAGATCGAGGGTGATGAGCGGTGTTCCCAGAAGTAGTGTCCTTGGTCCCATACGCTTTATTATGTACATCGATAACCTACCTGACTCTGTACATTTCGGACACATATATCTTTGCGGACGATACCAAAGTTTTCCGTCAAATAGCCAAGGTATGAAGATACTCGTGAACTTGAAGATGATCTAGATAGGATGCAGGGAGGGTCGGACAAATGACAGGAAATTTAACCCATCCTAATGCCGAACTATGTCGTTGGGGGCCTTTGATGTTGTTTGTGCTCACCGGTATCAAATCTGGAGAAGTGCTGGAGCACTTTGGTGAGAAGTATCTTTGTGTAACAGTAAACTCCTTGTTGAAGTTTCAGCAGCTGCTATTGACGAAAATTAAAACTCCAAACTCTATGATGGGTCTCATCTGACGTGTGTTCTCCTATATGAGCCCTGATATGTTCAAGTTCCTCTACTCGGCTTTTGTAAGTAGTCATCTCGAGTACGCACAAGCTGTGTGGTCACCCAGACATAAACAGAATTGAGCAGGTACAAGGAACTGCAAGACAGAATTGAGCAGTTACAAGTCAGAGCAGCCAAACGGGTGGATAGGCTCCAGCATCTCGACTATCCAGGACGGCTTCAATCTTTAAATCTGCAAACACCGAAGTATAGTCTGTATAGACTTATATGTAGAAAATACTGAAGTATAGTGGTGGGCTATATGGGGTAGTGGTAGCGTGATGGCCTCGTAACCGAGAGGACCTGAGTTCGAATCTCGGCTCAGGGTAGCATTTTTACGTAACCAGGGAGTGTTTCCTTTGGAAAAGGAAGTTTAAACCACACATTCCTCACATCTCTTATAACGCCAGCAGTTGTAAGGTATTGAAAACCCAACGGCAACTGTAGGGGAGACACGATCAAACTTTGGAAGCATTTGAACCAGTACGAGAAGCAGTTACTTCCTGATGGTTTCAAGTCCATGAACAGGCCGAGTTGTCGGCACTGCGGGCAGCTGTATCAGTGCCATCCGGCAGATGGTATGTATGGGGTACGGCGAAACACCTTTTATCGCCGGACTGTTAGCGTATGGAACCAGCTCCCTGCTGAGGCTGTATCAGTGAATATGTTCTAAACCGTCTTGATAGCCTCTAGAGAAATCACGAGTTCAAGTTTCACCCCACCAAACCGTTACCGCAGTTAACATTGAACCAGCACTAGAACTCCATGTGAGCGCAGCCTAGAGTCGACCCGACTCGACTGCGATATGTACTTCAGTAAACTTAAGTGTAAGTGTATGTAGGATTCCTTGGCTTCGTATAAAGAGGAGGAAGGTTTCGGATAGTACCTTTCCTTGTTAGTATATCTTGAGGAATTAGCGTGTGGCAGTGGCAACCCCAAGTACTCAACGCTTCAACTTTAGGAAGGAGTCTAACTAAATGAGGGTAGTTATGACAGCCGAAAACTAATTAAAAGATCATTTTCTCCATTTCTCCCCCTTTACGAGAATGCGCTGAAGGGAATTGTCCTTCAGCGCATCTTGGGGTTTTAACAACCTTCTGGGGATTGGTAGGATTCTTGAACTATTCTTTCAACTTGGGGCTGCGTACAAAATTATCATGTAAACTAAAAAAAAATTTGAAACTGATAAAAAATTTCAAATTGAAACCGATAGTGAACCTAAACCTAGAACTTATTTAATGCTCATTTTGAAGGCAAGTAAGCAAAATGTTACAAAATTTGAAGACCTCTATGGTTCCCCAGTATAGGCTGGGAGAGGAGGAGGGGTTGCAATGTGCTGGCGACCCTAGTGGAAACGTGATCATAAATTTCTTTTTCACCATTTCCCCATAGTTATAATACAATCTTGTAGGACACATATTCTTTTCCTGCATTTTTCACCAGCAATTTTTATTCTTTTTTCCATGTATTTACTGATAATAGGACTTAAATCCTAACACAAATCATACTAATAATTGTTCAGGCCTAATACCACTTGCATATCTATTTTAGCCAAATACACTCACTCGTTACTTCTGTTCCGTATTACTTCTTCAGCCGTTCAATTATACTACATGTAGATAAAGTAAGCAGCATTTATTATACGAGGTCGTTTAAAGTTTAATTCTGTACTTAAGAAGTTTTTTGTAGCCTGGTTCTACTTTTTTCATTGCATTGACTTTCTTTTCTTGAGTTGCGTTTCGCGCAAGAAAAATTTCTCAACTGAGCATGTGCACAATCCGGAAAATTAGCTTTACCGGCGAGCATTGCATGGTATTAACTTCGAAGTAAAGAGTCACATTTCAAGTTCGGAAATTTGTTTGCAGTTATCGAACGTTGTACATGAGTGAGTGGTAGAAAAGCGAAGACAAAGAAATTAAAGGTATTGAAAACCTGTAAGAACAATGGAATTTGAGATCATCAGCTGCTTCTGTTCTATGCGGACGCACGATACCTGAACTCTTCTGCTACGTGACTGTTGCAAGTATTATATTGAATATTTTATTATGCACTGATTGTCATTTACTTTATTCATTAGATTTTACTGATTCAATTTTATTGATGGATTGAAGAAAGTAGAAAAGGAATGTGAATGATTTGAACAAAAAGGTGACAAGAACTTTGTATAATGTAGCAGAGCAAACGATTGGGCGAATGAAGTTAAAAGCCACACTAAGAGACATAAATGGTTTATAAGAAAAATAAAACAAGAGTGTTTGAATAGAAAAACTACGAATAATAAAAGCAAAAATGCAAAAATTGTTTGAATAGAAAAGGATTACAGAAATTGAGTCATGGAATGTATAGGATTAATATAGGTTTTATAAAATGAAGTAGAGGGTGATGTATGAGGCTAGAGTGAGAGATGAGAAAATCCAGATTGAAAAGCGGAAAGGATAAAAAGGTATAAATGGAATTAAAGATTGGTGTGAATTCTTACTAGAAAATAATAGATGCAATAAAGTAAGTGTGCATGAACTTTTAGTTTTAGTTAATAATTATATAGTGAGTGAACTGTAACTATTGTAAATGTTTAAAACAGTTGAAGAATTTTTGAGAAAAAAAAGAACCTGTATTCATTCCAACATGTATTACTGTTGGGTTTTAAATGCCTTACAACTATTGGTGTGGTTTATACTTCCTTTTCCAAGGGAAGTACTTTGTGGTTATGTGAAAAGCCTCACCTGAGCCAAGGCTTGAACCCTGGCTGTTTTGGCTGTGAGGCCACCATGCTCACCACTACACCATGAAGCCCACAAAGATATAGGTGGAACAAGCTGATAAGGAATTGCTCTAAATTTAGATTGGTGAATATGATCTACAAATAGAAGGAGAATTAATATGCGAGGAGATTGAAATTTTTTTGGAAAAGTTGAAAAGTGGGAAAGCTAGTGGACCTGATATTATTTCATATAATTTCTATAAACATGGAGGTATGAATGTCATAAGCATATCTAAATGTTTGTCTGATAAGATATGAAGGAATAAAAAGGTTAAAAAAGTGTGGAACAAATCATTTTAGGAAACCATTATTTGGGCTGAAATTTAAATTTGTATTGTAGATTTGGTACATATAACATAAGAGGGAACATAAGAGTATAAAAAAATGAAGAATTTTAGGCCTATTGCATTGGCTTACATGGTATGTAAAAATTTTTGTGGCATTTTGAATAAAAGGACAAAACTAGTGGTTCAAGAACATGGAGTTATGGGTGGGGAACAAAATTGTTTTAGGAGAAACAGATGGGATAAGGACAACTTGTTTGTTGTAAATGCAATAATTGAAAGAGGAAAAGCGGTGTATCTGGCATTCTTTATATTGAGAAGGCAAATGATAGAGTGGACCATTTAAGGCTGTTTGATATTCTTAACAAAATAGGTTTTAGTACAAAAATAATGAATATAGTAAGCAGTTTGTATAAAAATACCATTGCAAAATACCAGTTAGGGGACTTAGAAATGGAACAAATGAGTATTAGGAAAGTGAGACAGTGGTGCACTTTGTCTCTCTTCCTATTTGATTTGTACACAGAAGAATTAGTGGTTCATTTGCAAAAAAAGTGGCCTAGAACTGAGTGTTGAAGGTGAAAGACTGAGTTCACTTTTATATGCTGATGACATTGTTGTTGTTAGTGAATCATAGCAGGAATTACAAGTAATGTTTGATATTGTGAATAGTGACAGTAGAGATTTTAATCTAAAATTTAGTGGGGACAAAAGTTAAGTTATGGTTTTGAATCAAGAAGAATTGAGCAAAGAGTATCTGTGAAATGGAAGTGACCTTAAAAAGTTGAAGGTCATTCAAAATCAGATAGGTTGTTTGGCACTGGGCATATCAAAATGGACAGCTGTGAAGGCAATTGGAGGTAACTTTGGATGAAATCTGTTTTCTGAACCAGTGATAAAAGCTGTAATTTATTACGAGGTGAGAATTTGGCATAAAGAAAGTATTAAGTAGGTAAGGCATACTTTTTTTAAGGAAATTTGAGTATTAAGGCATAGTAAAAGGTGTGTAAGAGACGTGCTAGCAAATTAAATATCCCATAGAGTTTATATTAAGTATGGAAGATCTGTTGATGACTGATTTTACAGAAAATGAGGAGGTGAAACAGAATGATCATAGAGAGCTAGGTGAGAGCATAAAATAAAAGGCAGAAACAGGTAGCATTTGGTAGGCTTTTGTAGGTTATGTTGAACTCTCAAGCATAAGGGTGTCTTTATTTTTGATGAACTGGGTTACCTAGTGGCACATTTTCTTGACTGGAAATTGCGTATGGCACAAAGTATCTATTACTCCAAGAACTTCCTTGACAAGGCTGTTTTACAGCCAATAGGGCAAGAGGACATACTTGTGTGTACAATGTATAATTTTTCAAGGGAATTTGTTGGCCGAAGTAAATGCTCCAACTGATATTGGCCCTTGTGTCAAGTTCAAGCATTGGCAGAAGCAGCTTGCTCTCTCTTGCTTAGTCAACAAGATTGAGAAGCCCAGGCCTCTTGACCTTAATTAGATTAAAATTTTTAGCAATATATGTTGTTTAATGTTTCCCCTACTACATTGATTGGTACTTGCTGTATAGTTAGAATTTTCTTCTTATTTTTTTGTGTATCATTTTGCTTCTCTTGTCAGACTTTATTTGTGTAATATTTTTTTTTTGTTCAAGATGGAGATCATTTCACTGAAAAACTGCAGTCTGATCTAAATTAGTGTGAAGCTAGCTATATTAATTTTTTGGATGATATAAGCATGGACATTTCTGAGAGTGCTATTGTTAGACTTGGGCAGAGCAATCCTAATCAGCTGGAGAGTTTGAGCAATTGTGATGCAGTGAATTTCGATTCTGATGGCAGGACCAGCCATATTGATGGATCTTGGTTTTCTGTCAATGTGAGGCTGAAACCTAAATGCATAGTTACCTCTGATGAAAATGTCTGTTATTCTAATGTGAATATGGTGGAGACCAATACTAAGAAAAGCAAAGTTTCTGACACATTTATTGAGAAAAGAACAACATATCCAAGTAATATGATTTCAAACTTATTAAGTCAGGATTGCACTGTTTTTGTTGCACAGTTGATGGAGTTTCAATATTCTCTAGTTGAATTGATGCAACAAAGAATGTCTTACAACTTCCTAGTTGTTGTAGATGGGCTTAAACAGCTTTTAGATTTTTTATGTGTGATAGATATTAGTGAACAAATGTAGAAATATCATTGCAATTGAGTTTAACCCTTTGTCATAGAGCAAGATAAATGAAATGATTGATTGCAACAGTATTGGCAAACTTGCTAATAAGTGTTACAAGCCTACAAGTGACACTAGTGAAGTGTCTGGGGGTGTTATTGGCCCAGTTGACCCTAAGATTATTCCAAAGGATCCAAAGGCTTCCATTACTTGTGATGCTTCAGAGTACATAGTGTAAGCAGATTGGACAAGTTCTCTGGTGAGAAAAGAGGGCTTTCATGGGCCATTAAAATTGGCTTTCTAGGAAGATCCCTCCCTCAAAGTCTCAAACTTGATTTCATGCATTTCAAATTTATAGCCTATATAAAGCCCCTCCACTAAGCTGCTACAATTGTCCAAGACATGGTCTTACAGCTGGAGGATGCCAAGCTATATTAAGGTGCTTGGTTTGTGGAGGTAATCATTCTAAAGAACAATGCCTTACAACTACCCCTATATGTGCTAATTGCAAAGGTAGCCATGTGATTAGATTTAAGGAGTGTCCATATGTGCTAGGGGCTATGAAAATAGATTCTGCTATGAAGAAAGGGGACTTCATTTTCTAAAGCTTGCAATGTTGATGTTAGGAATTCTTGATTATCACTGAACAGTGACTTTTTACCTCTGAAAACTGGCAGTAATTCTGCACAATGAAGTTATAGTCCATTATTGAGCACAAAAAATATCACTGAATCATCTTCTTCTGCTTTGCATACCAGTGTTCATCCTGATGGCAATCCAAAATCTAGAAATGGAATCAGTTACAGCAGAGGTACAGCAAACTCACAGCTTGTATTATCCCACAAAGACTGCAGAAGCCAGCTTGGCAGCTTGGAGCTATATGACAAATAAGAACATGAATGAAAGTGGAAATCTTATTCATGCAGTTGACCAAGAAGTGATTCTGAAAATAACTGAAATGGCCATCTCATCAGCTTTTGATAAAATTGTGTTACATGTTCATTTGTGTAATTTTTGTATTTTTTATTAATACTCATTTGTTCTTTCAATTTTTATAATTCTATTCTGGTCCACCTCCTTTCTGATCCCTCAAAAATCAATCATCAACAGGTCTTCCCTATCTATCTCATATCATGTTTGAGATATCTAATTTCCTTGCATGCTTCTTTCACACTTCCCAAACACTTGCTCTTATTCCATTTAAAAATTTGTGGACTACTTAAATGTTGCGAGGATGGCATCTGTTGTCATGTTGCTCTTTACATTGATGCAACAAATCTAATTAAGAAGTATTTAACTTTCTCATTAAAAGTGAAAAAATATTTGCTAATAAAGGTATTTATATTTTGCAGACAGGAATATTTCTTAAGGGAAACCACCCTAACAACTACAGATGGTATTTTAGATAATTGTATAATGACCTTTGAATTCTAGCAGCCTTTAATTTTAAAATGAAAAAGAAGTCTCAAAAACTTATCAATATGTTTGCATTTATTCATATCATATTTTTCATCAATTAATATGTAATGCTCTTTCCATCTTGTGTAAAAAAGCATAATTCCTATATCATTTAATGTATAAAATTATGCAATTGATACAATGAAAATCAGTTACTTGACATTCATATTGGTGTAATTTTTTAAAAACATCAGTGAATGTCATCTGCAATAAAACAAAAAAGTACATGTAATGAAAATTGCATTGGAGTATTGAAAAATTATTTCATAGTTCATATTTATAAATTAAGACACTTGAAAATAGAAAGGAGGGAAAAAATTTCTATGTAATAAAGTTTTAAAGCTTAAAAGTGTGGTCGTGCATTTTATGTGGTCTAGTCACATAAAAGGCTGTGGACCTGCTGTCAAATTCATGTTCAAGGTTGGTCTACTTCTGAGTATTTGCAAAGATTCTTAAATTTTAATGTCTGTAGAGTTATTAGTTGAGTCTATGATTGAAAAGTGTTCAAATTTGAAAGGATGGTTAAAATTTTTGCAGTGAGCTCTTGAATTTGCATGGGGAGATATATTGGCAACACATCCAGACAGGCTAGGGTCTGTTTTTTTTAACATATAGGTATTAGTCATAGATCAACAGACTGTTATAGAAACCTCCTTATTCAAATCTGAGAGTTTACTGTGAAAATTTGAACCATCCTTTTGAATTTGATTACTTTTTGATCATAGACTCAACCAAAAACTCCATAGATCTTCAAACTCTGGAATCATTGTACACACTCAAGGGTGGACCATTCTTAAACCCAGATTTAACAGCAACTCCACTGTATCTTGCATGAATCTTCCGTACCACATGTGTGTTCACACGATTACTCTTATATTCTCAGTTACATAGTAGTTTTTCTTTTTTCTATTGTTGTATTTTAGAAATGTAGAATAAGCATTTAATACTCTAGTGTCATTTTAATTGCATGTTCTTTTTTCTTTTTATTGTAGATGACATTCACTGCTGTTTTTATGAAACGAAACTGATATGAATGTAAAGCAAATACTTTTTATTGTATCATCTGTGTACTTCTTATACTTGGATTTGATTCCCAACAAACAGGCCATTCTCAAACATCTAATGTTTAATTATGAAAGTAGGTATTAACTGATTGAAAGTATGTACTATTTTTAAGATTTTTAGTACATAACTAAATGCCTCAATTATTGGAGGCAAATAATGATAACTAAATGCCTCAATTATTGGAGGCAAATAATGACTATTGATAGAATTAGGATCTTCTGTTATGTAGGGGAGTTTGTGAATCTCATTTTTTGACTTGATCCTCTCAGAAGACATAGGATAGGCTGTAGGGTTAGGTTTGTCTATTGTATACCATTTGAACTGGTGACCCCAGGGGAGCACTGTTGGGTTACCTCTGCTATAAATAGGCCTTCTGGACTTCTATTCTTCACACCTGCTTTGCTTCTTTCAATTTTCATACATTCTTTGCTATCTCTTCAATGTCTTTTCTTCCTCTTCCTTCTGAACTTGCTATTTCTACACTTGAAGAATCCGGTGTGGGAATACACTTGTGCATAGATTCCCTATTTTCCATGGTCTATAATAAAAAGTCCCTTTTTATTACTCTTTGGATAACATTTTATCTGGAAAAGAAGCTTTAAGCTAACTATTAATCAATAATCAATTTTTAGACTTTTTTACTTTAATTGATAGCAAGTATGAAACTGAGGGCACTCAATATGATGCTGAGTTCTAGTCATATGTATGCTTGGAATTTATTGCAAAATTTATAATGAGGGCCTTTAAATCACAAAAGTTTGGAGTTTGGTATAAGACACAATTACTTCTTTTGTAAAATTTTTTATGTATATGATTGTGATGGATTTATTTAAGATCCCCTCAGTGAGGACAAAATTTTATATCAAAAGTATGATTTACCAAGTATTCATTCATTTCATTCATTTACTCTTTGATTGGTGATTTTGTTTTTCGTTTCATTGTTCTGAACTACATACTATGCAACTTCCTTACAGAAATATTGTTCCTTACAAATCTTTATACTGCTGTTACTAATCTATGTTTTGAATTTGGTTTTAAAAGCAAGGAATTTTCTACATAAAGCATACCATGTCTTTGTCAGCCCTCTTATCACAAGCTGCCCGAAATATTGCTGGAGCGAAAAGCACTTGCTTGCTGCCAGTGTCATCTAGGATTGTCAGCAGTGAAACTTGTTTGAGGTAAGAGCAAGTTTGAATATTTATGACACCTCATTCCCTTATCTTTTGTGCATATTTATGTATATATAATTTTTTTATAGGTATTTCAGTCATCCAAATAAAGACAGAGAAATAGTGTTTAACTGTATATTAAGTGTATGTTCAACTCAATATAACATTTTTCCTGTTAGTGCCACAAATGTACTTTTGTGCAGGAATGACATGCGTGCACCTCCCCTGCATCAGCAGGTCAGGTGGAGGAGTGCCAAGAAGCGTCGTCATACAGTTCAGCCTTTCTGGCATGCCCAAGTCACTCGGACTGTAAGTAAGGAGGCTCCAACTTGCAATGGGAAGATGAGGGTCTCTTTTTGCCATTTGAATGAAAAGTGTAAAATCTGTAAATACTGAGATATTTCATGAGATTGAATTCTTGCCTGATTACTTCCGTTGTTGACTTCATTCTTCCTATTCAAATCCCAACGTGCATCCTACAGTACTTCTATTGGCCTCTTCTTAAATGTTTGAAGTTTTTTTTCATATTCTTCTTCATTCATACTGCTTTCATCACGAGACCAAAAACTGTGATTGATATATATACATACTGTCATGTGTGTACACACTTATTGTATTTTCTTTTGCACTAAATAATGAGTGAATATTTTGTTACTTGTAATTAATTACTTTCTTAGTTATTTTATAACATGGTGTACTATTTTTTATTGTTGGAATGTAAGGAAAGTGAAAGTATGTATATTTTAATGAGCTTGGAAAGTATGTATATTTTAATGAGCTTTTTAATATGTATGAGCTTGGTAATTAAACCATTATGAAAGTGTTTTTGTTTTAACTTCTTGCTGTCTTTAATGTGGTGACTGTAATTCTTTTGTCCTATCAACCAAGGTTGCAAAGTTGCAGTTGTGGGGAGTCATAGGTTTTTGGTGGAGTTAGTCTGAATTTTAAGGATATTAGGAGTTGGAAATAAAATTTATGCCTTGCAATTCCGCAACAATTGGCTACACTGTGTCTTAAACTGAAATACTTCTCAGAAATCAACTACAAGGTATAATGTTAGTGGATCGAAATCTTTCGTGCCTATGCACATCACATAAAAATCTTCACTATGATAGAGGTCATAAAATGTTCTTAATTTTTCTTTGGGTAATATTTTATTTTTTTGCAGATGTATCCAGAGGGAATCACTCCTGAGAATGAAGAATTCATGGAGCAGGTCATCAAAAGTACATATGATGCTAAGCAGGAAGAGTCTCCTTTGGAGAGAGCTCCATGGACCCGAGGGGAGTGGGCCCCCAAATCTCAGAGGTGTGGCCTCATTGGCAAGAAGTTGGGTAGTATGGTCCTCTGGAGTAAGTCAGGTGACAAGCTCCTCACAACCATGATACATGTGAGTTGACGACTGCCAGACTAAGTGAATGATGTATGTGCAGGCTTGTTAAGGAATCGTTTGGTATAAAATCAATATTTACAATGTCTATTAAAAAAGATGCATCTATTTTCCTAATTGGTACCCGCATCGTTAATGCTCAAGTTCATCTGACAGATATTTCACAATCAAACTCATGATTTGATGTGACGTCATGCATTAAAAAGCTCTTGATTATCTTTTTGTAGTGAAAGCCCGTTGCTTTCCATATTCTCCCATTTTTATTTCAAGTGAATCATTGTTTTATTTCTCGAGTGAGTATTTTTCAATCTAGGTTGTTCATCAAAAGTTAGGCTAAGCAGTTGGCTGCTGCAGGTCTATGAAAAAACAATTGAGAAATTTTTATCATCTCACTTTGCGCTCCAAAAGATGATTGGTTAATTTTTTGGTATGTATCGAGATGTTCAGATTCTAGTACAAGTATGTAATATTCCCTACTTGCCTTTAGGTGGGTTCTTCTCAGTGTTGGTGTTATTGGGTCCCCTATGAGATATGGTCTTCTTCCGGTGTGTCCTCTACTTGTACATTTAACAAATGTACATTATTAGTGTTCTTTGGGGTCAGTTGACTGTCGTCTGTAGCTGAAAAAATGCATGTCCGAGTCGAGGCTTAATGCCATTTTCCTTAACATCATAAGCTCGTGTGATAAAATTGTAGCATAGTTTCTACCCTTGCACTTTCGATCTTCGCAAAATAAATGTTGACATGAAGATCAGTAGACATTTGATGTAACTACTTCTGCAATTAATGTTATCTTATTAGAAAAAAGAGGGAAGTAGGAAAGCAGTGCAAAAATTTTATTTGGGTGCTGTTCTGATGTTGAATACGATTTTCACAAATTTAGAAAATGTTTTCTAACTCTTCTCTAAACTTCATTTATATGCTCGTCTATATTAAAGCTAGTATGAAAGGTACCAACACATTATGGTACATCATAATTACAGCTATGCATCATCCTCCCCATGACTTCGTAACTCGTAAGGCTCATTAGTACCTTATTATCCACCATTTTGAAGCAGCCCACTAAGAAGTAGGGCCCCACAGGAGGTGCACCATACACAATAGGGTTAGGTTAGTCACGGCTGTGTGCCGCAATGCTACTCAGAGTTGTGGTCTGCGGGGCAGTGCCGGTACGCGAGCCATCAGCTATTGGTATTGCTTTTGTTCTGATATTGTATGAATTGTTTGCAAAATAAATAAAATATTAAAAAATGGTCAGCTTCCATCTTATTCATTACATGTATGGTTTCCAGTTTAAAGTAATATTACTACGAAATATAACTGGTACGTGGTACATCGGAAAACACGCTCCACTTCACATTCAACGGGTCAAATAAGAAGTCGTAACGTACCAAATATTTAACATTTTTCGTTAATGAACAAATTTCGAAACATCTTGAAAAATTGAGTCTTACCGAAGACAGGGCAAGATCAAAATTTGTTTGAAGATGCTCAGACAATAACGAAAATAGGAAAACGGGATCGCAAATAAGTATTGGTAACATAACATTCAACTATATTTAAATGTTTGGTCTAATAGTAATTATTAGCTACGACCGCTTGCAGGCTATGCTTGTATGAAGAGACGAGGGTTTTGCAGAAGTCCAGAGGTGTTTTCCTATTCTTCAAGGCAGAATTCAGCCAGATTTTACGGTTTCTTCATTTCAACTTGAATCTCCAACTGTTTCTAAACATTTTCAATTGGATTCAGATCTGGTGATTGAGAAGGCCTGTCTAAAACCTTGACCCTCTTACTACGGAGCCACTCTTAAGGGTATTTCGACTTGTGCTTAGGGTTGATATCTTTTTGAAACGCCCATTTTGTTCTTTTCAACTTGAGCATTTGAACAGAAGGCATCTAATGTTCAGACAAAATTTCGCAGTAATCGGTTGAATTTATAGTTCCTTTAATGAAATAGAGTCGTCCTGGTCTGCAAACGAAAAACAACCCCATAACATGAGGCTTCCACCTCCCTGCTTCATTCAATTGAATTCAATCAATTCACTGTGGGCAGGGCGTTTCGTCGTTGTATGAAAGTGTTCGGTTTTCGCCATACAGTCCTATTGTAATTATTGCTGATTTTTGTCTCGTCTGACCGTAGAATATTATCAATAACGAAGAAGATGACTATTGTGATAATATACTGTGTTTGATCTTGCCTTTTCCTAAATAAGACTCACAGCTCTTCAAAGTTTTCCGAAATATGATTAATAGCGAAAAGTGTAAATTATTTGATACGTTGCGTATATTTATTTGACCCACTTCAGCTTGAGAAGGACTGGTCTATCCCATGCTTTGGGGATTAGTGTCCTAAGCGGGCACTGTTAAGTTATCTCAGCTATAGACAGGCCTTCGGGACTTTTATCTTTCATGCCCACTTTGGCTAGTTAAAATTTCACGCCTATCTCATTTATACTTTTCTTCCTCGTCATTTTTATTTTACTTCCTCTTCATTTTTAACTTGCTGTTTGTATGCGCTAGGGATCGTGTGCGCATAGATTCCTCGTTCTCTCTAGTCCGTACTAAATGGTTTCTCCTCTTCACTCTCTTTAGGTCACATTTCCTATGATTAGGGAGCTTAAAAGCTACTAGTTACTTAATCTAAGCTTAAGTTGTAGAGTAACCATTTCTGTGTAGCACATTCGTGAACTACCGTAGAATTTGACACCTTTTTGAACGCGTCAGATAAGCGACAACCACGTGATCCGGTACGTGCCCGCTGAGGAGCTCATGAAGAACTCGAATCTGTACCTCGTGCGCCTGACCAAGCGACCTCGAGGTGCGCTGTTGGTGGGCGCAGACTCCGCGGATCCCAGACTGGTGAGGTCATGCTGCGAGTGCTGTTGTCAGACACTCATTAGACATTGGTTGTAACTCTCGCTCATATTTCAAGTCGCAGGTCATAATGCTGGTTATAACATGTTGGTTATGGTGCTGTCCTATAAACCGTCATACACCGTATTATTGTATGACGTCGTACACCGTCATCGTATTAGTGTTTTACTTTTTTTTTTCATTAGTCATTGATCAAGGCACTCATTTGTGATCAGAATCTTAGAATCTTGTTGTGTTAACCATATGTCACGTGACCCTGTGGCTTTAGCTGGCTTACCCCTGCTTCATCAAAAGAAGGTCGTCTCTTAAATTCCCATAACTCAAAAGCTCCGGCAAGCTGAAAGACGGTATTTCGTCCTGACTTCATACCAAGTTTTATCTGTTCAAAAGGTTTCCCCACTTCATGTGTCTTCCAGCGCACTTACTTAATTCTCTAAAGAATGATCCCTCATACTCAAGATATATACGCGTGTCTCGCACCCCTCAGTTTCAGGTGTACGAGCACGTCTGTCTACGCCATGACGGCCCTGCCTGTTGCTTCGCTAGACGACTTTGTCTTTATTAACACAATGAAAGAAAGAAAACTTACCAGCTCCATGTATCCGTTAGTTTACTTGACATCACGTCGCTGCATTCTTGAATGCTTCTTTCATGTCGTCGTCTTCCTTGATTTGCTGCTCCTTGCGCTGTTTTATGACCATATTGCAGGAATTTGGCTGATTCTAATTTATTAGCTTTCCACTATCTTAACAAGCTTTTGCATCAAAAATTTTTATTTCATAATGAAATTGTTGCTGGTGTAGTGTACAGATACACCCTGGGTACAGAGATGAATTCACATTTATTGTAGATTTTTTATTCTGGAATGTGCTGGAATTTTTTTGAATTATTGAAAAGCGTGACACACGAAGGTATGAGTATTTATATTTGCCTTTAGAAATTGCAATAGAATGCGTTTCCTAAGTAACTATTAGTATGGGAGAAAAGTAAATATTTTAAATACCTTTTGTAGAACGAACGTATAGGTTATGAAATTTTCTGATATTTTCGTTAGATGATTCCAAATTTAACGACATTAGGCCAGTGCGCTAATAACCCGCTGTACATTGGCGAAAACTCATCACAGCAAAACTTTCCTTTATTGATTATTTTTTGGGCTTACAAAAGTTGCGCGGTTTTCAGAAAGATTCTTGGCAAAAGAATCGTTATTAAATAATCTCTGGTAAAATTAATTTTGAAATTCGATGCTAATTCTTTTCTGTAAAAACTTGTGTGTAAAATTTTTGACTTGAGTGTATAGATGTATTTTTATGGTATTTTTGCATTCGTGATTTTCTGGTAAAGAATGTTGAAATACTATTACTATATTTATTTGTCTTTTGAGTTTAATTATTTCCAATGCGACCGAACTCTTCTAGTTCGATAATATTTAACTGTAAATTATGAGGAAATAAGGTATCGCAAAAACTGAATGACTCTTTCTGAGCAGTAAAAGAAAGCACCTTATTTCAGTACCTAGAAATTGTCAAGGGAAGAATCATTAGAATCGTAATTAATGTAGAATTTTTCAGTTAAACGTGTTTCATACGTGCATGCTACTTTATGGGAGAAAACATTAAAATTTGAAGCACCTTTTTTTTACGATTTACTAGAATTTGATTCATTTCGACATATTCAATGATTAGGCCGGTGATCCATAGAAATAGGAATAGAAACGAATACTATTATGAATGTTAAAATTCGTGTTGTATTTGTTTCCTACATTTATTGATTCATTAATTTTCGAATTTCGCAGTTCGCAAAGGAGTACTACAATATGTTTGAAGAAGCAGGTGTCATGCCTAAGAAGAAGCTCACCAAATTTTTGGTAACCGACAACGCTATTTTGCAACCTGGGACGCCACTCCATGCGACGCACTTTAGGCCTGGCGACTATGTCGACATCGCCGGGTTCACGTGAGTGTTGTCTCCTATTATAATTT